>GL379816.1:316968-519366 GCA_000143925.2 Caenorhabditis brenneri
TATTGACCCTTTCAGTATGTTAAGAACGTATTTTGAATCTATATAGCCGAAACGTCGAGAATAAATAGATTCAAAATACGTGCTTAACATACTGAAAGGGTCAATAAAAGAAGGAGAACTTCATAAAATATTCGTATTAATGAACCCAATGTACAAACCAAAGCCGTCTAACTTCCACTCATCTGAAAAAAGACACAAATGCATCAAAACAAAAAGAGTTGTTGCAACACATTTTTGCGCTAACTGATAATGAGCTTGGAAAAACTAACGTTAATGAGTATGAAATTAAGCTTGTCAAAAGAGCACAATCAATCAGACAAAAGCCAAGACCTGTTCCGTTGCAGAAAAACCTGAAATACGGAAAATGATTCATAAAATGTTAGAACCGAGAGTCATTCGTGAAAGCAAAACCTCATGAGCGAGTCCAGTTGTTCTTGTCAAAAAAAAGGGCAATTCAATCAGAATGTGCATAGATTATCGTAAGAAAGAAGAAAAAGTGATTGGCAAGTGGCAGACCTTCATTGATTGTATCCCCAAAGCAATCCGTGTCCACTGTGTTCCTGCACACTTGGTGAGGAGCTGAAGGATATGCACTAAGTTTTGAAAGGTGGGATCGCATTGAAGAGGAGTTTCGGGAGATTGCTCCAGAAGAATATGTCGTCAACGATCGAAAAAACTTTACACTCATCTCGCTTCCACTTTCCAATTGCACTAACAATGCATTAATAATAACAACGTTAACACGATTTTAGTGCAGGCGCGACGTGCGTGCAAGTGCAAGGGAGACATGTTTCTAGTTCTTTGTCGGGTGCCGGCGCCGATTGGTGTTTGGATCCGTTTTTGTTACCTCCTTTTTGGGTTTTTAAACCAGTTGTTAGTGCCTTTCGGCTTCGTGCCACATATTGTTTGGGTTTTTTTCCATTTTCTCCTTTTGAGCCCTTCGAAAGTGATTCTCAGCGGTTTTCTTCATTGTTTCCCTTTGTTTTTCATTTACTCGTCTAGAAATGCACGTGTGTGCAAATAAAAAAAGTTTCTTGTTCAAATTCGGGTAGTTTGGGTAATTTCATCTCAACGTCTAGTTTTCCCAAACTAATTTTACTCTTCTCAAAAATTTTTTTTAGTCTGGCGATCTAGTCAATTCTTGATATCAATCGCCAAAATCATCAATTCAATGCAAGGTAAGTTTGTTTGCTGATATTTTTCAAAACTCTGATGATCCTCGTAGCTGCATCTTTCAATAGTTGAAGACAAACTGTTATAATAATATGTTCTGAGTTTATTTCTATTTTGATTTATTAGGTTTTTAGTTTTACGCCTAAGTTGTAACACACTTGTATGATATATTCTTTCCAGCGCCTTTCCTCCTCCAATACCCCTCTAGCAGACGTAAAGGTTTTTCTGGAAGAATGTCAATCATTACCTATCTTCCAATGATTTATGGGTTATTTGCTTTGTCTATCTTATTATGATTCATAGAAACTTAGCTCAACAATGCCAGGTCAGAAATCTCAAGACGACTTGTCACAATCGCCCCTATGGGCAGATTTTAGTGTAGAGCCCCGTCAGACCACATTTCTGGAGAACTGGCAGGACGATCGATTTGTTCTTTCTTTGGTTTTCTTGCCCCAGCCATTCGTCTACCTTTCAAATCTTCATTCTCTTATTTCTTCGCACTATTCTTCCTTTTTTCTTCTTCATGATCATTTTCTTCCTTATAGTCATCTATGCTATTAATATATTACTAGAGTTCCGAGCTTCATGTCATTTCGCGAGTTCCAACTTTGTAACTGTAAATTATCGCAACTCTGCCGTTTGAAAAACCGCGCAAGATTTGGCTCGAAGCGAATTTATCAGTTTCTGCTACAAAATCGGGCATCTCATTTCTACCTCTTCAAACTTTTCCCGTACTTTGTTGGAAATGTCAAAACTGCGAAACGTCGTAGTTTCAATACTCAAAATAGTGCAGTGACGCGGACCCTTATGCCCAGAGCTGTAAAAATCGCGGCCGCGGCTGTCGGCTTTTTGCTAGAAGTCGGCCACGGATAACTCGATCGGGCCGTCCGTTCACCAAACTACACGGCTCTCTATGCTGCACAAGGCCGCCTTTTACATCGAGAAGATCCGACCGCTAGGAAGCAAGATATGAAAACGGCCTCCGCCAAAAAAAGCCCGATTCGACAGCCTTGCTTATGCCGTCAATCTCGTCTAACGGTCAAAACGAAGAGTAAATGCGAGTCCAATCTGCATAAATATCAGCTCGTTATCATCGTTTTTTTTTGTGTTATCCTTATGTTGCTTTTCAATGATACTGAAACCTTCTCCTCGTCCATAGTCAATTTTTTTTAGTTCTATCCAAGTTCCAATTAACGTCCGTGTATTTCTTGGCAGAACTCTATGTGATCTGTTAACCTCGCAGACAACAAAATGTCGCAACGAGAGAAAGTTTCCTATGATTCCAAAACTCTCAATCGATTCTGTGACCATCTCTGTCTTTTTGTTAAGCTGCTTTCACGTTTTTTCATACTTCGCTACGGTTTTGTAAAAGATTGACAGCTCATTCAATCGAACTCTATTATTTCCTCTTGTGCTCATTTGCTTTCGCAAATGTTCTGGAAATAAAATGACTAGCGCTCAGAACCAAATGCCGAAAGGTGTCGGTTGATTTCAATCCAGTTTGGAAAACAAAAACGTAACCAACCAAAGCATATACGAACAAAAAAACCTTAGACACCGCGATTCTTCAAAAACCGACGGCAACTATAATAACTGATTTTGTTATTTCTGTTTTCGAGTTTTTCCTATAGTGAACTTGTATTGATTTTTGTTTTTTTTTAGGTTTTCAGTTTTCGTCTAAATGTTATCACACTCATCTGTGGGATCTAACAATTCCTCAAATGCCTTGCCTTACCCCTCTAGCACACGTAAAGGGTTTTCTGGAAAAATTTCAATGATTACCTGTTTCCTGATGGTTAATAGGTTCTTCGTTTGTCTATTTTCTCATGATCCATAGTTGAACTTAGCTCAACAACGCCAGGTCAGAAATCTTGAGATGACTTGCCACGAACGCCCTTATGGGCAGATTTGAGTGTAGAACCTCGTCAAACCACATTTCTGGAGAACTGGCAGGACGATTGATCTGTTTTTTTTACCTAGTTGTCTTGCCCCAGCCACTCTCCTTCCTTTCTCATTTTCATTTTATTTTTGTTCGCACCATTCTTTCTATCCTTCTTTTCTTTCATGCCTAGCTTCTTTCCTATAGTCACATTTTGCTATTTATGCTTCACTACTGTTCCGGGATTCATGCCATTCCGTAAGTCCCAACTCCGAAACTGTGAAGTAACGCAACTCTAACGTTCGAAAAACCGCACAAAATTCGGCTCGAAATGAAGTTTTCAGTATTTGCTACCAAACTCTCGTCATGCCATTCTTTCCACACCTTTTCGAACAGTTCCCGTACCTCCCTTTGCTGGATCATTGAAACAAGTTCCTGAATGACAAAGTTGCGAAACGTCACAGTTTCGATACAGAAAAAAAACGCATTGACGCGGACCCCGTATGACGTAAATCTCGTTTATCGGATCGGTGTGGAAATAAGAGTTCAATCTGCATAAATAACTGATTTTGTTATTTCTCTTTTTGAGTATTTTCTATGGTGAAGGTGTGTCCTTTTTTGCCGGTTGTTTTCGTTCGTTAATTTACCTATAGTCTGGCATTTGTGTGTAGTTTGTAGTTTGCTCGTACTAAACAACGCCCGTACGGGATGGCGGAGTGTCGTTCCACGAAAACACAGTGACGAGAAGGTCCACTCTCGGACACACATCATTTTCGCCCGTTTTTTGTTACTCATACTGCCTTCTTTTTCATGCGCGTTAGTGGTTTATTTGTCGTCTTTTTTTTCAGTAGCTGATATGCAGTTTCAGTCTCTTGCAATGTTTCGCTGGAATATGCATTCATTCCATTCAGTACAAAATTCGAAGAAAGCAAACAAGTCAGAGTTCTAGTTCTGTTTGTTACTTCTTTGTCTTGCTAGCGTCATGGTTTGGTTCCTATCAGAAACCCACCTACAAGGTATTTTTGTGCAGTTTCGAAGTCGCAAACACTTTTTGGATGGAATTCGCATTCATAGCTCCAAGCTCATTTTTAAGCAACACCTTCATCTCTTGGAATGCAATTAAGAAGTCTGAAACAAGACTTCTTCTAGTGTTTCGGGCGAAGTATTGTCGTTCGTTAGCGTTGCGACCAGAAGGCATAATCTTATGATAAGCGTCACCCTTAGCAATCATCTTCCTTGGCATTCATCCTTCATCCTTCTTAGCAATCATTCTTCTTTCTTGGCTGATTCAGCTTCATGAGATTTCATATTACAACGAACATGTTGGCAATTGTTGCCCTTTGATCCACGTGCTTTTGCGTCCAAGCCCTGTGGTTTCTAATTTTCTTTATTTTTCCTTTAATTTTCCTTCTTTCCTGAAAAGCGCCCCCGGTTGCTGCCATGGGCTGATGACTGTGCGGAGAGACTTTTACAAGATGATGGACTTATGACTGTCAACTGACGTGAAGCTTCGGGACCCCCATTTCGATCCGATAGACCCATTACACTTGCGGATGCTCACGGATGATTCAGGTTCGAAGGCCGAGGCTTTGTCCCCGTGCAGCGGACAGGGCATGATCTGATGATGCTGGTCTAGCCTCTGAAGATTTTTACTCATCAGTCACCGTTACCTCAACAAACATATCCTCAATGTTTTGCCAACCTCCTCTTTTTGGAATATGAAATCACTGCAGACGTTTCAGCAGTTGCTGCTCTTTGGTCCGAGATTTTCTTCGTTCGATTTTTGTGTTAATTTAGTATCATTTTTTCCTTGAACAATGTTGGTCTTCCCCAAATCAACTGTAATTCGTTGGAGATCAGCAGATGGATTTCTATTAGAATGCGCAACGTGTGGCGGGTTTGTCCTTGCTTCCCTTTTGAGCCTTTTCTTCTCAACTTTTGGAATTGTTTCTTTATCTTCAAAATTGTGATGGTGCAAATATGATGATCGTCATAGCTACAATACTTCACTGCTGTTCCGGGCTTCATGTCATTTCATGAGTCCTAACTTCGAAACTGTGAAGTATCGCAACTGTAACGCTCGAAAACTTAAACAAAATTCGGCTCGAAACGAAGTTATCAGTTTTTGCTACCAAACTCTGGTCATCCCATTTTTCCACACCTTTTCGAACTGATCCCGAATCTCCCTTCGCTGGATCGTTGAAACGAATTTCTGAATGGCAAAATTGCGAAACCTCGCAGTTTCGATACTAAAAAAGGTCAGTTACGCGGATTCCGTATGACGTAAATCTTGTTCATCGGAACGGTGTGAAGATGAGAGTTCAATCTGCAGCATGGACTGATTTTGTTAAGTCTGTTTTCGGATATTTTCTATAGGAAACATGTGTCTTATTTGCCGGTTGTTTTCGTTTGTTAACCTACCTGTAGTCTGGCACTTGTGTGTAGTTTGTAGTTTGCTCGTACTAGACAACGCCCGTGCGGGATGGTGGAGTGTCGTTCCGCAGCAACACAGTGGCGAGAGGGTCCTCTCTCTCACATACATCGTTTTTTATCGTTTTTCGTTTCTTTTCCGTTCTCTCTCCCATCCAGCCTCGTGTTTTTTAACTTCCCATTTGGGTTGGTGGTTCCTACGTCGTTCTTTTCTCATCCCGAAAGTGATCAGAACCTTTTTTTGTTGATCACAAGTCAACACTCTAAGATCTGCATTATCAGTCCTAACTATTGTCTGACTCAATCTTGAAATCTACGCGTAATTCCTTCTTTGGAATCCTTTTTATCCACATCGTTCTTGCGCATTCTCTTCCTTTCACTTTTTCATACTGTCAGAAAGCTCTACGTTGTTTCCCGCTTTTTTTCAGTAGTTTCTTCCGCCTCCTTCTAACTCTGCTGAAATTTGCATTCACAAGTTTCATCATTTTAGCTCACTTTCCCATCCAACTATCTTTTCTTTTATTTCTACTTTTTTTGACACCCTCCATACACAGGCTTATTGTAACGCTGTCCCTTCCGACGTTTTTCTAGTTTGTACAGATCCACAGAGACAGCTCTTGAATGAAAAGTCCTATTGGATCTGTGAGCAAAGACAACAAATGTAACGGCGGAACGGATACCACCACTTGCAAATTTGCACACTCTCACGTTGTTTCTCATCAATTCAACATCGTGAACATATATTCTCTTACGCATTTTTTTTATAGGCCATCGCTCTCTGGCTGGTTCATTATTAAAAAAAAACTCACTCCTTTTTGTTGGAAAGCACTCCGGATATACAGCAAGCCATTCCTAAGACATTCAAGACAAACTTCACAGTTGGCATATGTTTTTTATTGAAAGCGCTGTATTTCTGAGACTTACCCAGCTTTTACCGCTTGGAACTCACAGTTTCTGTCCCCAAAAACAATTTTTTCAACTTTTCTTCGAAACAACACAAGCATCCCCTTTTGTTCCTCTCTTCTGATTGAATTTTTCTTTTTTTTTGTCTCATCTTAACTCTCGTCCGTATTTACGTACTTTGAATATATGCCTCTTTATTTCAGGTAATGGAAAACTCGAAGCTTTGGTTTGGAGTCCAAGATGACCAGCGGTGGGATCTTCACGTCGCCTACTACGTCGCAGTGAAGCATAACATAAAGACTGGTGAAACAGGACGAGAAGGCTATATTGTGAATACAAGAACAGCAACGGATCTTGTGGGGCAAGGCTCAATGATTTACCGATCACCTCTGAATGGAAACCAGGAGCTTCTTTATCCCCCAAATCACTGGCCTCTGAAACTTGCTCCTCGAAAAGATCAAACTTTTATGACTTCAGGTGATTAAAATAGACTTGTTTCCCATTGAATTAATGACTATCTTTATCAGACGTCAATGTATTTGTTGAATGTGAAGTGGCGAAACCAACGGAGGCGATGCCAGTGCAAAAAGAGTATCGGGATAATAGACATTTGTCATACGAATATGAAATGAATGCGATGCGGCATGCGCAAAGACCAATGTCTCAACCAAATACGCCAACTGGAACGCCTTCGTTGCCGATGGAACTACTGTACTCACCTGGCTATGCAGTTGCCCCTCCGGTAACGCATTACAACTTTTCGCCGATGCAGTCGCCTGCCTACTTCCGATCTGTGCAGCAACTAATGCCTTTCATTCCTGATGTGCCTTCAAGATGTTCTTCCGTATCTTCAAACACTGCTGGACCGAGTGGTATAGATTATACTCAAAACCAGTATGTTTTAAAAATGTTTATGGCTAGAACAAACAGTTGTATTTCAGATACAGCAGTTTTCAAAAACTGTACCCTCAAGAATCTCCTTCGTACCAAGAAGACATGAACATTCCATCCACATCAAATGCTTCTTCGAATGAACAGCCTCCTCTAAAACTTCAGCCTGTTCCATCAAAAGCCCGAAAGAACATCTTCGGAGCCAGAAAAATTTTGGAGTTGAAAGTTAGACCATCAGTAGCGGCCGCGACACCATCAATGGATGCCACACCATCAGTGGATGCCACACCATCAATGGATGCCACCGTACCAGTGAATGCCACACAATCCGTAGGTGCTGCAACACCATCAATGGATGCCACATCATCAATGGATGCCACACCACCAGTGGATGCCACACAATTCGTAGGTGCTGCAACACCATCAATGGATGCCACACCATCAATGGATGCCACACAATCCGTAGGTGCTGCAACACCATCAATGGATGCAACACCATCAATGGATGCCACACAATCAGCAGGTGCTGCGACACCGTCAGTGGATGCTCAAGTCCAAGAAGCAGAAATTGCACAAGATCGTGCCGCACCCGTTTTAACCAAATCTCAGAAAAAGAAGTAAGAGAAAAAACTCATCAAAAACCTATTTTTTCAAATTACAGGTTAAACAGGAGAAATAAAAGAGAGCAAACGGCTGCTAGGGACGAACAGTTTGTCGAAGAACTCGAGGAGCAGCGAAGAAAGGATAGAGAGGAATGCCAAAAAGAGTTTGACGCTTTCCCTGCTGCTCTTCAGTACTACATTGACAGACACTCAAACTATCGCAACAAGCATTTTGCACTCCGTATTCACGGTAAACATTCTTTCATGAAGTTTTGAGAACATAGTTTGTTTTTCAGAGACCCAGAACATCACAGGCGTTCAGGAGTCGATAGTGAATTTCTATCACACTCGCTGTGTTTTTCAAGTGGCTGAACTCGTGAAGAAGCCAGTCGTCTCAAACTTCTTCAATGCAAAAAGTATGGAAACGACAAGGGACGAGGATCTTCGGCTTTCCTGCCTGCTTGATTCGCTCATACCTCTGATGGATTCCACACCAATCATTCAGCAGGATTTATATTGGTTATATGAGACTCGTTTGAAAAGTAATTGGAGGCAACAGGCGGAGGCGCTGTACAGTTTCATTTTGTACTCACCGTCGATGTTTACGACGGAAATCCGCTGGTTCAACGGAGATGATATGAAAAGATATCTCCCAACTAATCTTGGATTCGGCGATCATAAATATGAGGCTTTTGCCAGATATCTCAACCGCAATATCCAGAAGAGGTCAATGAGACAAAATCCATTTGGCGGTTAGTTTTTCGAACAATCTACATTTCTAAGAACCTATTCAATTTCAGAGACTCAGCTGTTTTGCGACTTCGAACGGCGCATCAATGATGAATACATCACTTGTACCGACATTGACGTCAAATGGGACCGCCAAAAATTTGCAAGCTTCGCCGAGTTCCGCATCGATCAATTCAGGTCAACCAGAAGTCCTGATTTATGGAACTACTCCGATGTCGTCGTTGCTTTGGCGAAACTCAACTCGGACATAATCGATTACGACTTTTCCAAGTTAGCCCAGATCACATTTGAAGATTTGGAGGCGACAGCTGCCTATTGCGGTCTTGTCACTGGAGACCTGACCGAAGCTCCTGATGTTCTTCATAAGGAGTTCGTTCTGAAGATAGAATAATAAATCTCCGCCCGTTCTCATTGACTTCCCATTCTAGTCTCAATTAAGCATTAGAATTGTAATGCTCCTTTTTTTTTATTCAATCCTTGCAAAGAGGTTTTTTTTCACCTCTAATACCCCCCTATTGAGTATTTATATTTATTATCGTGTGTTACCATTAGGTAGCATTTTTGAGAAAGTCCTATCGTTTTTTTCCATTATAGATAGCCAGCCCTCCTAAATTATTGTCTCCTCCCCCTCTACAGTTGTAGTATGAGCCCGTTTTATAACAGTTATTTTCCCCTTACTCATTTGACCCGTGTATTCCTTTGTGAAAAATTGAAATAAAAATTGTTCTTGAATTCTCGTAGTTTTGATTATCATTCATTTGCTATCAGACTCAAAAAAAACCAGGCGCGGTAAAACATAGTTTTCTTTACAAAGAATACATCAAGATGGTGGAGGAGAAGTTAAATTTCTCGATTCGTTGACTGGAGATCAGTATCTTTTTTTTCCAACCTCTTCATACTTTTCTTCACTGAGCTTCGGATTTTCAAACCTTGAGTTTTAGTCTGCATTCTGTCGCCGGTTGATTAGTCTGTTAGATTGAGTTTGCCCCAGGATTCAGTTTTTCCGTCACCGTGTCCAATGGAGGAAATATCTGCCGTTATGACAAGATCAATGCAACTCCTCCAGTAGTCAAGATACCGGAGAAAGAGCGAAACTCTTCGGTAGCTTGTTGATTTTAGAACAGAATACCGTCTCTCTCAATGTTTCCTTGTTTTGTCATGAAGAAAGTCGATCCTCGCTTTCTATCCTAAGTCTTCGAGAGGCAGGAGGTTCCCATTCTGAGTGATTCCTCATCGCCATCAATTTTTCTTCTTAAATGTTGAATTGCTTTCTAGAGAATGATGTGTAGTCAATGATTCGTATTCTGTCTTGCCCATTCCACTCCTCCGGCTTTTTAGTGACCTGAAAATCTATTGTGTTTTATATTTTTCGAAGTTGAAAGTAAAATCAATCAGTTTTTGCGTTTTTCCTCGTTATATGCAGTCCATTATCAGATCTGATTTTGGGCATTTTTTATCTGTCATTTTTGATTTTTTTTTCCGTATGACGAAAATCTTGTTCATCGGAACGGTCTGAAGATGAGAGTTCAATCTGCAGAATTAACTGATTTTGTTGAGTCTGTTTTCGGATAATTTCTATAGTGAATATGTGTCCTTTTTTGTCGGTTGTTTTCGTTCGTTAACTTACCTGTAGTCTGGCACTTGTGTGTAGTTTGTAGTTTGCTCGTACTAAACAACGCCCGTGCGGGATGGCGGAGTGTCGTTCCGCAAAAATAAATTGGCGAGAGGGTCACATCTCTCACACACATCGTTTTCTCTTGTTCATTTTCTGTTTTCTTTCCCATCCAGCTTGGTTTTTTTTACATTTGGGTTGGTGGTCCCTACATCGTTCCTTTTCCATCCCGAAAGGGATGAGAACTTTTTTTTGTTTCTCACAAGTCTATACTCGGAGATCTGCATTATCAGTCCTCACTATTTTTTGACTCAATTTTGAAAACTACGAGTAATTTTCTTCTTTAGAATCCTTCTCATTCACATCGTTTTGGCGCATTCTCTATTTTTCCGTATTCCATTTTTTATGGGTTCTCAGCTTTGTCTGTTTTCTTTCAATCGATACAAACCAAGCTCAAAAATGCCAGTTCAAAAATCTCAAGGTGACTTGTCACGATCACCCTTATGGGTAGATTTGAGTGTAGAACGCCGCTAAACCACATTTCTTGAGGACTGGCAGAACGATCTACCTGTTTATTATTCAGTTGTCTTGTCGCAACCATTTGACTCGCTTTCTGATCTTCATTTCGTTTTCCCTCGCCCCATTCTTCCCATTTTCTTCTCCTTGTCCATCTTCTTCCCTACAGTCACTTTTTTGCTCCCAAGATCTGGTCATCCCATTCTTCCCACATGTTTGCGAACTGTTCCCGAACCTCCCTTTGTTGGTTCATCAAAACGAGTTTTGGAATGGCAAAGTTGCGAAACGTCACAGTTTCGATATTAAATAGCGCAGTGGCGCGGACTTTGTATGACGTGAATCTCGTTCACAGGAACGGTGTGGAGATGAGAAATCAATCTGCAAAATATTATTTTGTTAAGCCTGTTTTCGGATATTTTCTATTGTAACATGCGTCCTTTTTTGCCGGTTGTTTTCGTTCGTTAACTTACCTGTAGTCTGGCACTTGTGTGTAGTTTGTAGTTTGCTCGTACTAAACACCGTCCGTGCGGGATGGCGGAGTGTCGTTCCGTAAAAATAGAGTGGCGAGAGGGTCCCCTCTCTCACACACATCGTTTTCGCGCGTTCATTTTCCGTTCTCTCTCTCATTCAGCCTCGTTATTTTCCCATTTGGGTTGTATGTTCCTACGTCATTCATGTTTCATTCCGAAAGTGATCAGAACCTTTTTTTGTTTCTCGCAAGTTTATACTCCGAGTTCGCACACTCTCACGTTGTTTTTTATCAATTCAACATTGTTAACATATAATCGCTTACGCAAATCGTTTTGCTTTCAGGACATTACTCTCGGGCTGGCACTTGATTTGGAATGATCAATGATTAACATTCGCGGCCTATTATGCTCGGCAGAAGATCAATTTGTGAACCGGCGAGAGGGACAGGAAGCTGTTCATTGTCAAACCACACGTAGGAGAGGAGTATCTGAAACATGGGTCTGTGATACATTGTCAATTAGAGGAGACCATTGTGCTCATTTAATTCAATGATGATGATCCATAAAATCAAGCGAATCGAATAAACAGGCAGTCAGGTTAGTTACTGTCAACTGTTCAAGCTGATGAATAAGTTTTCAGCGGATCCACCACACGATTCAATGTCGGCAAAATACCCACAACCCGTGATTGCTCAAGCGCCATACGATCTTCAACACTCCGAAACACCCTCAACAACCCACCGCTCAGCAGGGACCACCATTCACCACACAATATATTCCAAGGGAGATTTTGTTTGGACGTCCACCTGGCCTAGATCAACAGTATCCTCATCAATACTTGACTTTGATGCCACCCCCTGGACTCCAGATTGCTTCCCTTCCTTTGAACTGTGAGCAACAGTTCTTTACTGTTTCTCCGCTGATGGAAACCGATGTATATCCGGCTCCAACTCCATGCGCTCCTGGACACTGACAACAACCGGTTGTTGCTTATCGCTTTCCATCCACACCACAGCCACCACCTTCGGTTAATCATGGACACGGATTTGCAATCGGATGTTTCGAGAACCAGTAAGTTTTTCAAAACATGTTTGACAAAGACGAACGTTATCGTTCTAGATTTCATCACCTTCAAGATGGGCAACAGGATGTTGGAAGAAGACGACCCACTAGTGAAATATCCACAATTGAACAAATCTTGGGTATATCGCCTTCTACCGGAGAGAATCACGCTTCATTGTCTTGTTGGTGTTTCACATGAGAAATATGGACAAACTCGCCATGGATTTAATTGCCTGGAGTTCTGATCAGTCGCTTTCTTCTAAGCTGCAAAGAAAAGTCGGTTACTGAACCGCCGCTGATGAAAACTTCAAATCAGGCTTCAACACCAGCAATCTTCGGATCCACTCAACAAAAACTGACATACGAGTATCTCGCGTCATTCACACTTCTGCCACCAAGTGAGTTGATTGAATTACTTTTGACAAAACGAACTTTCATGTTTTAGGTATCATGATTTCCAAGCTATCCGATCGATTCCGGGTTCGGCGAACGCCAACATTGTTCAAGCAGAAGATGATGCCCAATCCCCACAAGAATCAAACCAAGTAGCTCGCGGGCGACAAAGCGGCAACTGTCAAAACTTCTACATTGATGCAGTATCCAAAGAAATTGAGATGAGCAAGGGAAACATTTACTGAGGACAGGCTTGATGAGATGATGCGCTTGACAATCAGTATCAGTTCATGGTTTTCCGACTGCACTGCCGACACATGACAAAGCCTCGGCCGCGAAACCTGAAACACATATGAGCATTCACAACTCAAATGCATCCAATGGATCAAATGGAACACTCGGAAGTTCTACCTCGGCCCCAAAGCACACAACGATACCTTCTTCCGGACAATCTTTCCGCATAGTTATCAGACCAATGTCACAACGTCTATCGATTGCAGCCGATTCTGAAACTTCTCACTACATTTTCTCACAAAACTGAAGAAAGGTGACTGCAAGAATAGTGTCCATACTGCCCACAATATTTTATTTCAGATTGTTGATTCAATGTGAAGCTGGAACACTCTCTCCTTTTTGTTGGAAAGCACTCCGAATATACAGCCAACCATTCCGAAGACATTCAAGCCAAAGTTCACAGTTGGCATATGTTTTTTTTTTTGAAAAAGCTGTTTTTCTGGGACTCATCCAGCTTTTATCGCTTGGAATTTACCGTTTTTGTTTCCAAAATCAGTTTTTCTACTTTTCCTTTGAATTCCACAACCATTCTCTTTTTTTCCTTTCTTCCGATTGAATTTTTCTTTCTCGTCTCATCTTAACTCTCGTCCGTATCTACGTACTTTTAAATATGTCTCTTCATTTCAGGTAATGGAAAACTCGAAGCTTTGGTTTGGAGTCCAAGATGACCAGCGGTGGGATCTTCACGTCGCCTACTACGTCGCATTGAAGCATAACATAAAGACTGGTGAAACAGGACGAGAAGGTTTCATTGTCAACACCCGATTGGCAACGATTCTCGCGGCTCGAGGCTCAATGATTTACCGATCACCTCTGAATGGAAACCAGGAGCTTTCATATCCTCGACATCACTGGCCTCTGAAGTTAGCCCCTCGGAAAGGTCAAACTTTCATGGATTCAGGTAAGTAAAAATATACTCGTTTTCCAATGAATTAATAACTGTTTTCATCAGAGTCCAATTTCATGGCTGAATGCGAAGTGGCCCAACCGTGGGAGATGATGCCAGTGCCAAATACGCCAACTGGAACGCCTTCGTTGCCGATGCAACTACTTCATTCACCTGGCTTTGCAATTGCCCCTCCGGAAAGGCATTACATTTCGCCGATGCAATCGCTTGCCTACTCCAGATCAGTGCAGCAACCAGTGGTTTACACCTTCGGTGTGCCTCCAAATACCCCTACCGTATCTTCAAAAAGTGCTGAACCGAGTGGTAATGGTTATACTCAAAACCAGTATGTTTTAGAAATGTTCATGGCAAAAACAAACAGTTGTATTTTAGATACAACAGTGCCGAGACACCATCAATGAATGCCACACCACTCGTGGATGCCTCACAATCCGTAGGTGCTGCGACACCATCAATGGATGCCACACCATCAATGGATGCCACACCAGTATTGGATGCCACACCATCAATGGATGCGACACCATCAATGGATGCCACACCAGCATTGGATGCCACACCATCATTGGATGCCACACCAGCATTGAATGCCACACCATCATTGGATGCCACACCACCAGTGGATGGCACAAAATCAGCAGGTGCTGCAACACCATCAATGGATGCTACACCACCAGTGGATGGCACAAAATCAGCAGGTGCTGCAACACCATCAATGGATGCCACACCACCAGTGGATGGCACAAAATCAGCAGGTGCTGCAACACCATCAATGGATGCCACACCACCAGTGGATGGCACAAAATCAGCAGGTGCTGCAACACCATCAATGGATGCCACACCACCAGTGGATGGCACAAAATCAGCAGGTGCTGCGACACCATCAATGAATGCCAAACCATCGATGGATGCCACACCACTCGTGGATGCCACACAATCCATAGGTACCAAGACCCCATCATTGTATGCTTCCATGCGGTATGCGCAAAGACCAATGTCTCAACCAAATACGCCAACTGGAACGCCTTCGTTGCCGATGGAACTACTGTATTCACCTGGCTTTGCAATTGCCCCTCCGGAAAGGCATCCAGCGGTTTACACCTTCGATGTGCCTCCAAACAGCCCTATCGTATCTTCAAAAAGTACTGGACCGAGTGGTACCAAATCTCAGAAAAAGAAGTAAGAGAAAAAACTCATCAAAAACCTAATTTTTTAAATTACAGGCAACACAGGAGAAATAAAAGAGAACAAGCGGCCGCTAGAGACGAACAGTTTGACGGAGACCTCGAGGAGCAGCGAAGAAAGGATAGAGAGGAATGCCAAAAAGAGTTTGACGCTTTCCCAGCTGCTCTTGAGTATTACATTGACAGACACTCAAACTATCGGAACAAGCATTTTGCACTCCGTGTTCACGGTAAGCATTCTTTTATGAAGTTTTGAGAACATAGTTCGTTTTTCAGAGACCCAGAACATCACAGGCATTCAGGAGTCGATAGTGAACTTCTATCGCACTCGCTGTGTTTTTCAAGTGGCTAAACTCGTGAAGAAACCAGTCGTCTCAAACTTCTTCAATGCGAAAAGAATGGAAGCGTCAAAGGACGAGGATCTTCGGCTTTCCTGCCTGCTCGATTCGCTCATTCCTCTGATAGATTCCACACCAATCATCCAACAGGATTTATATTGGTTGTTTCAAAATCGCTCGAAAACTGACTGGAGACAACAGGCAGAGGGGCTGTACAGATTCATTTTGTACTCACCCTCAATGTTCACATCGGAATTCCGTTGGTTCAACGCAGATGACATGAAAAGATATCTTCCCAGTTATTTGGCGGAATTCGGTGATTATGCATACAAAGCTTTCGCCAAATATCTCAACCGCAATATCCAGATGAGGTCGATGAGACAAAACGGTCCATTTGGCAGTTAGTTTATCAAACAATTTACATTTCTGTAAACCTATTCAATTTCAGAGCCCGAGCTGTTTTGCGACTTCGAAAGGCGCATCAATGATGAATACATCACTTGTACCAACATTGACGTCGAATGGGACAGCGTGACATCTGGACACTTCGCCGAGTTACGCGTCAATCAATTCAGATCAACCCAAAGCGTT
The DNA here is from genome assembly GCA_000143925.2 of Caenorhabditis brenneri. Taxonomy (NCBI): domain Eukaryota; kingdom Metazoa; phylum Nematoda; class Chromadorea; order Rhabditida; family Rhabditidae; genus Caenorhabditis; species Caenorhabditis brenneri. The sequence continues at coordinate 332,961 of GL379816.1, forward strand.
CACTTGTGGGACTGCGCCGATCTCATCAACGCTTTGACGTGCCTCCAATCCGACATAATCGATTACGACTTTTCCAAATTGGAGCAAGTGACTGCGGAACAATTGATGGCGACAGTTGCCTATTGTGGTCTTCTCACTGGAGACATGACCAAAGGTCCTGATATCCCTCATAAGGAGTTCGCTTTGAAGAAAAAATAATTGATCTTCACCCGTACTCTTTCACTTCCTATTCCAGTTTTCATTGAGCACTAGATTTGTGATGTTTTTCTTTCATCTAGTTCTTGCAAAGAGGTTTTTCTTTTTTCACCTCTAATACTCACCTATTGAGTATTTTTATTTATTACCGTGTATTACCATTAGGCACCATGCTTGCAAAAGGCTCTATCGTTTTTGTCATTTTAGATAGCCAGCCTTCCTATATTAACGTCTCCTTCCCCTCTAAAGTTCTTGTGTGAGCCCGTTTTATAACTTATTTTTTTGCCCTTACTTATTTGACCCGTGTTTTTCTTTGTGAAAATTCAAAATAAAAATTGTTCTTGTATTCTCGACTTTTTGATTATCATTCATTTGTTATCAGACTCGAAAAAAGAAACAGATCGAAACGCAAGTGATGATAGTTGAACATTTAACCTGCTATTGTGCTTGCCACTCTACAGAGTCTTTGGATACCGAACTGTTTCGGATTTTATCCTTACTATTTTTGCAAAAACATTATGGCATCTTTTTCTTTGTTTCACTCACTGAGAGAAAATTACTTTCGTTCGAAAGGAGCTTCATTCCCCCTTAACTTTATTCAGTTTTCAGTCGCTAGTAGTTCTTTTCGCGAATCGTGAATTCTTAGCTGGGCGCGGTACAAACATAGTTTTCTACACAAAAAATACATCAAGGTGGTGGAGGAGAAATTCAATTTTTCGGTTAGTTGACTGGAGTTTTTTTGTTTTCAAACCTTTGCCAATACTTTTCTTCACTGAGCTTCGGATTTCAAAACCTTGATTTTTAGTCTGCATTCTGTCGCCGGTTGAGAAGGATTGGTCTGTTAGATTGAGTTTGCCCCAGGATTCAGTTTTTCCGTCACCGTATCCAATAGTGGAAATATCTGCCGTTATGAAAAGGTCAATGCAACTCCTCCAGTAGTCCAGATACCAGAGAAAGAGCAAAACTCTTCGGTAGCTTGTTGATGTTAGAACAGAATACCGTCTCTCTGAATCTTTCTTTGTTTTGTCATGAAGAAAGTCGATCCTCGCTTTATATCCTAAGTCTTCGAGGCGCGGGAGGTTCCCATTCTGAGTGATTCCTCATTGTCATCAATTTTTCTTCTTAAATGTTGAATTGCTTTCTAGAGAATGATGTGTAGTCAATGATTCGTGTTTTGTCTTGCCCATTCCAATCCTCCGGATTTTTCAGTGACCCGAAAATCTATTGTATTTTATTTTTTATTTTTTTTTGAAATTATAAGAATGAATTGAATCAGTTTTTGTTTTCTTCCTTGTCATATTCAGTTTATCATCAGATCTGGGTTTTTTGGGCGTGTTTCACCAATAATTGTACTTTTTGATAGCGCATGCCTCTTCTGAACCCACTGTTTTTTGGGATAGTTTTCAATCCGATTATTTGAAGACTGCAAAAATCCAACCCCGGTGGTTAACCCTATATGTCCTCCGCTTTGATTTTACAGCTAGTTTTGGCTCATCAGGTTCACAGTTTCACACTTCAGTGTATTTACCTCAATCGGTTTTTCACACTCTTCCTATTGCTTCAATTCTCTTCCATATATGTATATTCAACTGACAAAGTTGCGGTCATTATTTTCTTCTAACAATTCGTAGATGCTTCGCTCTTACTTTTTTTTGATCCAAACTATAAAAAAAATTAGCAACAGGTTGAGAATGTCTGAACCAGATGAGAATCGACTGGCTAAAAGTAGATAGGAAAAGTTGAGTCTTGGGGAAAATCAGACAGTGTAAGACTTTTGTCTTATTCTTGACACAAAAAGATTCCAAAGGTTGCCCAGATAACCAAGTGATTTCGATGAAAACAACAGATCTGTTGTTCGCTTCTCGAAATAAAGTAATGCTGATGTGCACATCGGATGTTGAACTGTTGAAGATATTGTATTTTTCATTTCTTGAAATGGAAAATAAAATCAATCAGTTTCTGTGTTCTTCCTTGTTATATTCCGTTTATTATCAGATCTGGTTTTTTGGGCATGTTTCACCAATCATTTTTGTTTTTGATAGCTTATTCCTATTCTGAACCCACTGTTTTTAAAATGGTTTCAAATCGGATTATTTGAAGACTGCGAAAATCCAAGCCCAGTGGCTGAGAACGATAACTTTCGCGATTTGTTTTTTCCCGCGTGTATTAATTTTTGAACACGTTAAACTATACCTGAACCCGCTTTTGTCTGCTGTCTACTCAAAAAAATGCGTGAAGGATATTCAATCACGCTGAAAACCTTTGATGATAAGAATCAAGCCATCATCATATATGTTCTGCGCTATGTTTTGGAAACTAGAAATTCAGTGCAGAGCTGGCAAAATCGCGTCTGCGGTCTTCGGTTTTTTGCTATAAGTTGGACGCGGATAACTCAATCGATCCGTCCTCTCACCAAACTACAAGGTTCTTCATGCTCTACAAGGCCACCTCTTACATCGAAAAGATCCGACCGCTAGGAAGCGAGATATGAAAGCGGCCTCGGCCTAAAAAAAAGAGGATTCGACAGCTCTGTTTCATGTAGGCCACCTACGCGAAGTATACTCAATCACGCTAAAACCCCTTGATGATTAGAATCAAGTCATCATCATATATGTCCTGCGCTCTGTTTCAACGGTTATTTTTGCCTCATCAGGTTGACAGTTTCATACTTCAGTGTATTTACCTCAATTGGTTTTTTGCAATTTTCCTATTGCTACATTTCTCTAACATACCTGTATATTCATCTGTCAGAAACGTCGGTCATCACTTTTCTTCTTACGATCCATAAGTTATTCACTCTCTTCTTTTCCTTTGATCCAGACTTATTCTAGAAAGGTAAGGTTAGAAACAATCAAGACGACTTGTCATCCTTAGGGACATACTTCGCTTCACGTTTTCGATTCTATTTTTCCTTTTCTTCCTGTCCAAGTTTATCGTAGTTTTCAAATGACTTTCTCGTTTCCCACCCTGGCCGGCAAATAACTGACTTGAAAACAAAGTTGGCAAGGAGGACAACAGCTCAAAGTATCGATTTCAAAGAGTTCTGCAATGTTGGAACAACTGGGAGTTACTTTCAAATAATCGGACGGATTGGTAGTGACTGTTTTTAGATTGTACGATTTCCAGTGATTTAGGATTTGAGATATTGCCCTCCTCAAAAATATAACTTTGAAGCGAATTATTGACCGGCTCAAGTCGTTCCAGAGAAAGGGCGTTTGCAAACTTTGCAGACGATACAATGTCTTCACGAAACAAATCCCTTCAAATGATTTCTCAGGACTGTGAAAGTTTTAAACATCCTCCGCATTGCTTCTCGTTTTCATTTCCATTCCTTTCACAAATTTTTTCCTATTTCTCACCTCCTTTATGTCCATTTTTTTCATCATAGTCGTCAAATGTTTTTTCCGGTCCGAACCTGGCCGGCTAATTACAGGCTTAAAATTAGCATTGGGAGCGAAACGATAACTCAACGTGTATATTTCGACGAGTTCTACACACTCAAAAAATAAGGATTTACCAAAAATCGAAGGGGTCGGGCTTGTTAGGCAGAATGGACTGTTCCGAAACTGTACAACTCGTAGTGATCTAGAATTTGTGATATTTCCCAGCTCACAAATTCAATTGTGAAGCGAATTGTCGACCGGATTGAGCCGTTTCGGAAAAAAAGCATCTAACAACAATTACAAAGAAGATGGGCATGGCGTCGATGAAAGACAAAAAAAATGTGTGAAGATAAAGGAAAATGGGAAGCATAATCTATTCAGAACTCTGTTCTGGGGCTATTTTTCTTGCAAATTACCCTTCTCGAATTTTCCTTAGCCTGACGATCTAATCATTTTTTCATATCAGTCGCCATGGTCGTCAATTATATGCAAAGTCTATTCGTTCCCGCACAGTTTTTGAAACGATTAGAAAAGAAAACCGATGATCCTTGTAGCTGTTTCTTTCAATAGTTGAAGACAAACTGTTATAATAATATGTTCCGCGTTTGTTTCTACTTGTGGTTCTTTATGTATTCAGTTTTCCACCCAACTTGTACTACACATATCAGACCTAATAATCTTTCTAGACCCTTTCCTCCTCTGATACCCCTCGAGCAGAGGTAAAGGTTTTTACGGAAGAATGTCAATCATTACGGCTCTCTTTTAGTTCAGGGGTCCCCTCAAAAAATAGGGGTCCCTTGAGGGGTCGAAAAAAAATAGGGGTCCCTTGAGGGGTCGGAAAAAAACAGGGGTCCCTTGGGGGGTCGAAAAAAAAATAGGGGTCCCATGCCATCCTCGGAAAGTCCAGAAAAAAAATAGGGGTCCCTTGAGGGGTCGGAAATAAAATAGGGGTCCCATTAAAAAAAACAGGGGACCCATCCCAAAATTGAAAGTCCAAAAAGAATAGGGGTCCCATGACCTCACAATGTCAGAAGCACAAATTTAGTCAATTTTAGAGAAGAAAAGTGCTTATTGATGATGTTCGATTAATCATTATTGGTGTTTTGATTGTGAATAGCAATGAGAGATATATATTGTGTGAAGTACTTCAGATATGTTAGTATAAAAGTTTATTAGAGACATTTGTTATGAAAGCAGCGGGAGGAAGCAGTTCGAGATTTTCCAGACCTTACTTTTGAGAAAGGCTTAGGAAAATAGTTATATAAAATAATGTAGGCAGGCTTCGACTATGAAGAGCTAATAAGGCGCAGGCTTCCGCCTGCGCAATTTGGACTTTGGTTACACTTATGCTTGAGTTTGCATGTGAGACGCGATAGTGAAGACAGGCATTAGTTGTCTCAATCACTGTAGTTGCAGTAAAACAAGTAAGCCATAGTTGCAGCAACGAAATCAACATTTAGCTGGGTAAGTTCAGCTGTATCAGTCGGGTACTCCCATAACTTATTTAATCAGTTACTTCCTATCATTCAATGTATTATCTTGTTTTGAAATCTTATTATCCGAGATATTTTATCATTTGACCAGTACAACATAAAGTCAGTACCGCTCTTTATACTCGAAACACCAATAATGATTAATCGAACATCATCAATAAGCACTTTTCTTCTCTAAAATTGACTAAAATCTGACATTGTGAGGTCATGGGACCCCTATTCTTTTTGGACTTTCAATTTTGGGATGGGTCCCCTGTTTTTTTTAATGGGACCCCTATTTTATTTCCGACCCCTCAAGGGACCCCTATTTTTTTTCTGGACTTTCCGAGGATGGCATGGGACCCCTATTTTTTTTTCGACCCCCCAAGGGACCCCTGTTTTTTTTCCGACCCCTCAAGGGACCCCTATTTTTTTTTCGACCCCTCAAGGGACCCCTATTTTTTGAGGGGACCCCTGAACTAAAAGAGAGCCATCATTACCTGTCTTCTGATGATTTATAGGTTCTTTGGTATCTTTTTTATCATCGAAACAATGTCAAAATTGCGGAACGTTACAGTTTCGATACTTTTGTGTGTTTCTTGGCCGAATTTTATTTGGTTCGTAAAACTTAGAGACAACACGTAAAGAATTTTCTGATAAGATGCCAATCATTAAATGCCCCCTGATCATTTATAGGTTCTTTGTTTGTCTATTCCTTATGATCCATAGTTAAACCTAGCTCAACAATGCCAGGTCAAAAATCTCAAGATGGCTTGCCGCGATCACCCTTATGGGCAGATTTGAGTGAAGAACGTTGTCAAACCACATTTCTTGATGACTGGCAGGACGATTGATTTCTTTGGTTGTCTTGCTTCAACCATTTGTCTACCTTTCAAATCTTCATTCTCTTATTTCTTCTCACTATTCTTCTTAATTTTTTTCGTCTTCATGATCATCTTTTTTCTCAAAGTTTCTTTTGCTATCAACACTTCATTACCGTTCCGGGTTTCATGTCACTCCATGAGCCCCAATTTCAAAACTGGGAAGTGTCGCAACTCTAACGTTCGGAAACCCGTACAGGATTCGGCTCGAAACAAAGCTATCAGTTTTTGCTACAAAAATCTGGTCATCCCATTCCTTCCACACGTTTTTGAAACGTTACCGAAATATTCCGAAAACAGCGCAGTAATGCGGACCCCTTATGTCGTCCATCTCGTCTAATGGTCAGAACGGTGAAAAAATGCGAGTTCAATCTGCATAAACATCAGCTCGTTCTCACCGTTTTGCGGTGTTGTTCTTATGTTGCTTTTCAATGATACTGAAACCTTTTCCTCGTCCATAGTCAATTTCTTTTAGCTCTACCTCTTAGCTCTACCTAATTTTCGACTAGTTTTTTGTGTGTCATTTAGCATAACTCTATGTGATTTGCAAACTTTGCAGACGTCAGAACAAGAGAATGCTTCCTATGACTCCAAAACTCTCAATCGATTATGTGACCATTTTTGTTTTTTCGTTTAACTTCTCTCACGTTTTTTCAATATTTGCTACAGGTATGTAAAAGATTGACAGCTCATATTGTACTCCAATATTTTCTCTCTTGCTCATCTGTTTTAGCAAATGTTTTCGGAGTTGAAAAGAATAGCGCTCGAAACAAAACCCGGAAGGTGTCGGTTGATTTCATTCCAGTTCAGGAAACGAAAGTATGTCACCAACCATAGAAAAGCACAAACGAACAAAAAAAACTCAGGCATCGCGATTCTTCAAAAACAGACGGCAACTATAATAACAGATTTTGTTAAGTCTGTTTTCGGATGTTTTCTATAGTCAACATGTGTCCTTTTTTGCCGGTTGTTTTCGTTCGTTAACCTACCTGTAGTCTGGCACTTGTGTGTAGTTTATAGTTTGCTCGTACTAAACAACGCCCGTGCGGGATGGCGGAGTGTCGTTCCGCAAAAATAGAGTAGCGAGAGGGTCCTCTCTCTCACACACATCGTTTTCACCCGTTTTTTTTGTTTCTCATGCTGCTTTGTTAATTGTGCGTTAGTGGTTCCTTTGTCGTTTTTTAATCTCCAGTAGTTAATCTGCAATTTTTTCCAGTCTCTTACAATGTTTTGCTGGGATATCCATTCATTTCATTCAGGCCGAAATTCAAAGATAGCAGCAATTAAAAGTTACAGTTTTATTTTTTCCATTTTTCTTTCTGGGGTCATTATTTGGTTCCACTCGGCTCCATGATTCCGTCCCAGCTGCGTCAATTTCTTTCTTTTCCTCTCACTGTTGTTCCCGAAAAGCCCGAAATCATCATCCCACCGTTGCATCGGCCTTCCTCTCTGCCTTTTGTGTTCCAGCAGGTAATATTCCAATACATTTCCGTGGATCAGAGTTTGCCACCTTCGTAGTCCAGTTTTCTTCTTTTTTCCACGAGATTTTTGTGACCTTCGGCAGTCTCTCTGCGTGGTCCGTACGCGATCAAGAATAGTGATCCCCAGCATTGCTCTAACCATCTTTCCCTGTGTTACTTCTAGCTTCTTGGTGTCTTCAAGCATCAGTGTTGATGCATTGTATCCATATAGGAAGCATGGGATACAGGTGATTTAAACTCTCAGTTTCAGCCTTGGCGATGTCCTTCGGTTTGTAAGGAACGGCGTATGCTTGTTATATACTCCCCACGCAAGCCATATTCTTTTTTGGATTTTGATTCTTGATGAGTGGAATGAAGTTTTGCACCCGAGATACTCGAAATTGGCAGCGAGTTTGATACCTTGTCCTTCAATTTTTATTATTTGGTCATTGTCTTCTCATGTTGGAGTGACTGTCATTGATTCAGTTTTCTCTGTTAACGGTGAATCCCCCTTTTTTGCTCCCTTTTACTAGCTTATGAACTATCTTTTGCATCGTATTTTTGTCCCTTGCTAAGAGGACAACACCGTCTGCGTGATTGAGATTGGTTATTCTCTTTTCTCCAATAGGTTCCCCGTATTCTCATTTCTCCTCCTACTCCAATTCCTTAAACACTTCTTCCTGGACTGTATTGAACAGCAATGACGACAGCCCACCTCCCTGCCTGACTCCTCTTCTAATAGTAACATGTGTTATTTTGGCAAAGACTTTTATGCTTGATGTTAAGTTACCGTAGATTTTTTTCAATCACTCTGACATATGCTGGGTCAACTCCCTGTGCTCCAGTGGCGTTGAATGTTGCATTCCATCTACCAAATCGTCTATGAAGACCTCTGATAATCTATGAAGACCATGTACAGCTGGATATTATATTCTCGGGCTTTCCGGAAAATCAAATGGAGGTTGAATATATCTTCTGTCGTGCCGTAACTTCTTCTGAATCCTGCTTGTTCTGGGGTTGAGCTTCTGCGAAGGTCCCTCTTGGATTCGCCCTGATTTTACTCTCGTGAGAAACTTGAAAGTTTCCGGTAATGCAGATATCTGGCGATTATTGCCTGCCGAGATCGCTTTTCTTTAGGGTTAATGTAGTCATCGAGTTCGCAAAAGCAGGTGGGATCTGTTTCTCATCCATTACATGGTTGAATACTTCTTGTAGATGTGACACAATTGACGGCATAGAGTTGCGAAGCATTGAGTTTGTCACTTGATCATGACCAGGAGCTCTGCTCAGCTTTGTTCTCTTTAGATTATAGTTTAGTTCAGTTTCTATAACTTCTGGTGCATTATCGGTTATCTGAGACTCTCGAAGTACGACTTGGGCGCTGGATTTGTATAGGTTTTCGTAGAAGACTTTCACCATTTCTCTTACATCATCTGGATTTGAGATCACCACGCCATCGCCATTGCTATTACACTCAAACAATGTCGGTGTGGATATCTGCTGATTGATTTTCTCAGCGGTCACCTTCTTCTCATTCGTTTGGCACTTCTTCCGTTCTTTGTAGTTTGCAATCCTTATCCTGAGGGTCTTGTTTGTTTCCACAAATTTCGCTTCGTCTGTTCCTTTATCATCCATGGTTAAATCTAGCTCAACAATGCCAGGTCAGAAATCCCAAGATGACTTGTCACGATAGCCTTTACGGGCAGATTTGAGTGTAGAACCCCGTCAAACCACCTTTCTGAAGAACTGGCAGGACGATCGATCTGTTTTGTTATCTAGTTGTATTGTAACAACCATTCGACTCCCTTTCTCATCTTTATGTTATTTTTCCTCGCACCATTCTTCCCCGCTTTCTTCTTCTTGTCCATCTTCTTTCCTACAGTCATTTTTGCTATCAATATTTCTTCACAGTTCCGGGCTTCATTTGAAATTGTGAAGTATCGCAACTCTGATGTTCGAAAAACCGCACAAAATTCGGCTCGAAACGAAGTTATCAGTTTTTTCTACCAAACTCTGGTCAAGTCATTCTTTCCACACCTTTTCGAACTGTTCCCATACCTCCCTTTGCTGCCTCATCAAAACAAGTTTTTGAACGGAAAAGTTGCGAAACGTCACAGTTTCGATACTAAAAATAACGCAGTGACGTGACCCATCTTGTCTAACGGTCGGAACGGTGTGAAAATAAAAGTTAAATCTGCAGAATCAACAGATTTTGTTGAGTCTGTTTTCGGATAATTTCTATAGTGGATATGTGTCCTCTTTTGCCGGTTGTTTTCGTTTGTTAACCTACCTGTAGTCTGGCACTTGTGTGTAGTTTGTAGTTTGCTCGTACTAAACACCGTCGGTGCGGGATAGCGGAGTGTCGTTCCGCAGCAACACAGTGGCGAGAGGGTCCTCTCTCTCACACACATCGCTTTCGCCCGTTTTTTTTGTTTCTCATGCCGCCTTGTTTTTTATGCGTTAGTGGCTTCCATGTTGTCTTTTCTTACAATGTTTTGCTGGAATATGCATTTATAAATTTTACCTCACTTTTGGAAGCTAGTTTTCGTCTTTTTTCCTGTTTTCAAGCAGTCTTGCTAGTAGTGAAAAGATCATCAAAGCGGCTCCCATCGATAGTTGGAGACTTTTTTCTTGTCTTATCTTTTATGCTCTTCTTTGCAACAGAACCAATATGCTTCTTACTCAAATACATTTTTTTTGCCACTCCCTTTCCAGTTATCTTTTTATTATCCCTCTCCTTTAGCACACCACCTTTTCTACTCTTCATTGAATCTTTTTTAACTCATCACCTCAAATTGAAATCTTTTACACAAATCTCTTTTTTTTAGGTGATGACCGCGTATCCTGGCACATGGTTCGGTATCCTTAACGATGAGCGCTGGGACGTCTTCCCGCCGTACTTTGCCCTGCAGAAGACCAATGTACGAACTGGTGAACGGGAGGGACAGGCGTTCGTTGTGCCACCACATATCGGAGAACAATATCTCAGAAGTGGATCCATCTTTCTTCGCCCACCAGAGGAGAAAATCGTGCTTGTTTGGTCCGAGTACGACGACGGACGAGAGTATGCAATCCGGATGGACGGTCAGTTGGGTTAGTTATTGTCATCTGTTTAAGCAATCGAATGAGGATTTTTCAGAGGATCAAGAACAAGGTTATGACCAATATAGTGAGGATCAGTACGAACAAGAGCCGGAATACGATCCCCAACATGACGACTATAACCAACAACAGCAGCAAGCGAATGTGATGTACGGTCCCCATCCTGAGCACTATGTTCAACAACAAGAGGGAAATGTTGAGCCGTCTACTGTTCCACAAATGGCACCACAATACGGACAGCCGTTGATTGCTCAAGTGTCATACAATTCACAACATGTTCCGCAGCACCCTCAGCAACCCATCGCTCAGCAGGGACCACCATTCACCACACAATTCATTCCAAGGGAGATTTTGTTTGGACGTCCACCTGGCCTAGATCCACAGTATCCTCATCAATACTTGACTTTGGTGCCACCACCTGGACTCCCGGTAGCTTTCCTTCCTTTGAACTGTGATCAACAGTTCGTGACTCCTCCACCACTGATGGAAACTAACTTCTATCCGGCTTCAACTCCATGCACTCCTGGACCTTCCCATCAACAGGGTTTTTCTTATCCAGTTCCACCTTCACCAATATATGGACAAGGGTTCGCTCCGGGTTATTTTGAAAACCAGTAAGTTTATCGAAACATATTTGGCAAAGGCAATTTTTGATATTTCAGATATCGTAGTCCCCAGGAAGGACAACAGCGTGTGGGAAAAAGACGATCGATTCGTAAGAAAACCAAAAAAGGAAAGGGAGAGGCCCAGAAGGGCAAAGAAGGAGAAGCCCGTCCAGAAGATGTGTCGTCTAGTGTAAATCCAACTCATGGTCTCCAATCGATTTCACCTGAATCAGAGAATGTGGATGCTGTCAAAGAAGGAATTGCTGCAGAAGTCGTTGATCCTGCAGCAACTGAAGTCACCAAGAAAGAAACTGTAGAGGAAAAGATGGCTCAAGTGACGGTTGCTGACAAAAAACCAGAATCCCCAGTTGCTGAACCTTTACCATCAGTTCAAGTTCTCCCTGATGCACAGGCAAGACACAACGTGGCATCGGTCACTGAACCAACAGTAGTCGTGAGTGATCACGCATCAAATGGATCCAATGGATCAAATGGAGGATCTGGAAGCCCCACTTCAGTACACAGCCATAAGACCACTTCTTCTTCCGGCAAATCGCTCCGTTCAGTCCTCGGCCAAAAGTCGAACCAACTCTTACGTGAGGCAGCGGAAGAGGCTTCGAAGGAAGCAGACGAGGAGGTGCAGGCTCCAAAGGATGCACTTGTAGTAAAGAAGAAGCCCGTCTTCACTCCATCAAAGTCGAAAGGGCAATTTCGCAGGTAAGAGAATTTGACACAGTCAAAACTAAAAATGTTATTTTGCAGAGAGAAAGTTCAAGCTTTGAAGGCCGAAGCAGCTCGGAAAGCAGCAGAGTTTGAGCGGATGCTAGAAGAGCAAAAAATGGAAGATCAAAAACTTCAAAAGGAAATCGACTCATTCAAAGATTCCCTGGTGTTTTACATCCAAAATCTAACCAGCCACCGCAACAAACACTATGCGCTTCGTAAGAATGGTAACCATCATAATTTCAAAACTCAAACACAACTTGATTTTTCAGGCTATGGTCAGTTGGCTGGTGTTCAAAGGAACATTGTCGACTTTTACAAGAACAGATGTGTCTTCCTAACGAAGTACGATGTTCAGGACACCAAAGTGATCACATTCCTGGAAGCTAAGAGGTCCGGATACGAGAAGGACAACAATCCACGACTTTTCGGAATGATTTCTCAGATGATGGAGCTCATCCCAACCACTCCAATAGTTCAACAAGATCTCTACTGGCTGTATAGTATCCGGAATCAGCCCTTCTTCAAGCAAGCCATCCAGCAGCTATACAGCTACATTCTGTATTCACCAGAACTTGAGCTCAGCCCGGTGGGAGAGTTTACGGCGGAAGAGGTCCAGACACACTTTGAAGGAATCTTAACAGATTACGGATTAGAGCCTTTTGAAGGATTTGCCGATTATCTGAATCGTGCGATCGCCATGAGATCCCTGCGACGCCCTCTCCCTACTGATGGTTAGTTGATTCAATAGAAGTGTTGAGTTTAATGGTTTTATTTTCTAGCTCCAAAACCACGCTGCAACTTCGAGAAGTGGATCACGGATGATTATATTGACTTTCTGAATATTGACGCCAAATGGACTCAAGGAAAGTCAGTCGAGTTCGCCAGTATGATCAAAGAGGTGTGTGAAGACGAGGATGACATGGAGGGATGTGCTAGCTTCATTGCCCACCTCCCAAGCATTCAATCCGACATAATCGATTATGATCTCTCCAAGTTCGAAGTAGAGTATCCGGATCTGATGGCTAAGCACCTAGTGGGCTACTTTGGCCTTTTGATTGGTGGAATCACCGATGATTATGACGACTGGGATGACGACTTTCTTTTGAAAGATTTTTAATAGTTTTCCCTTTTTCCTCACTTCATTTCTTCGCAATCTTCTTCTTTGTGCTCCCTCCCTTTTGCGGTTCTTTTTTTGTTTGTAGATTTATTCGAGGTCCACTCCCTCATTCCTCATGTGGATATCTTCCTTATTTTTAGTGTAGATCTTTTATCAAAAAGGTCTTTCATTGCGTGTCCCTCCCCCCTATCCAATCATATCGTGTAATTCCCCGCCACCAATCTGGCTTTAGTAGTCTTTTTTGTAAAATTAAAAATGAATATTGTCCTTTAAATTTTTGTGTTGTTGATTATGATTTGCCACTTGTGCTAAAACATAGCAGACTTGATGTTTATCTTTTTTGTGATCCCATTTTCTTAATTACTCTTTCTTCTTTTTTTTTTCCAGGCAACAACGAATGTTTACACCAAACAAATCCATCTTCTGTCAGCCACTGCTTTACATTTTCACCGCGGTGAACGACCATTTGCATAACTGTGAGAGATCATTACAAATGACGGTGAGCATACTTCTCAACTGCATTCTCTCATTTGAGTTTATCATTCCAGTATATGCAGTATGTTGAGAGAAACAACAACCACAAACGGAATCGCTGCAGAAACTGTCTCGACGTTCACTACTTTATCTTACACGTAAGTAACTATTCCCGCTGGTAGCATTATTGGCAAGTCTTGGGAAAAACCGAAATGTCTTAACTAATTAGAATATCGAGGTTGAATATCCTTTAGGAGCTGCGACATTAGCTAACTTCCGCATGTGGAAGTTATACCAGAAGTAATCAAAGGCACTATTGTAGCTTAACTGAATTTACATCGTAAGCAATAACTTTGGTTACCGACAAAGTAGTAACACAACTTTTGCCAAAGCCCAAAAATTATATTACTTTGCCTAGACAACATGACAGTCTGACTGCAATATCCGGAATGAAATACTGCAGGAAGCATAATTTGATATCATTCATGTCCCATCTGAGACCCACCTACAAGGTAGATTTGTGCAGTTTCGAAACCGCAAACACTTTTTGGCTGAGATTTGCATTCAAAGGTCCAAGTTCTTTCTTTAACCACCAATTTCATCTCTTGGAATGCAATTGAGAAGTATGAGAAAAGACTTCTTCTAGTTTATTGAGCGAGGTATTGTCGTCTAGCGTTGCGACCGGAAAGCATCATCTTATGATGGGCGTCACCTTAGCAATCATGTCAACAAAACCTTCTTTATTGGGTGTTTCAGCTCTATGGGATTTCACATTACTACACACATTTTTAGCAGTTGTTGATTTCTAATTCACGGGCTTCTGCGTCCAAGCTCAGTGGGGTTTCTGTGATATCTACAGCATTTCTGGTGATAATGATTTTCTTCAAATCAACAGGAATCGTTTAGCTTTTCTTTATAAATGGCACAACGTCCGTACTTCCAATGGAACATGCATTTTTTCTCCTGTTTCCTGAAAAGCCTCTCTGGTTGCTGTCACTAAGAATCGTTGTAACTTTGAGCTGATGACTGTGCGGAGAGATTTTTACAGGATGATAAACTTGTGGCTATCAACTGACGTAGAGCTTCGGGACCCCCCTTTTGACCTGATGGATTCATTTCACTTGTGGATGTTCACGGATGATTCAGGTTAGAAGGCCGAGGCTTTGTCGCCAGTGCAGCGGGCAGAGCATGATCTGATGATGATGGTCTAGCCTCCGAAGATTTTGACTTATCAGTCACCGTTACCTCAGCAAACATATCCTCAATGTTTTTCCAACCTCTGCTTCTTGGAATATGAAATCACTGCAGACGTTTTGTCAGTTGTCGCTCTCTGGCCCCCGAGCTTCTTCATTTGGTTTTCGTATTGATTCTGTATCATTTTTTCTTTGAACAATGTCGGCTTTCCCCAAATCAACTGTAATCCGTTAGAGAGCTGCAAATGGATTTTGATTAGAATGCGCAACGTGAGGGTATGCTTCTCCTTGTTTCCCTTTAGAACTTTTTCTTCTCCACTTTCGGGTTTTTCATCTTCGAAACTGTGATGGTGGGAATATGATAATCGTCGTAGCTACATCTTTTCCTAATTGAAGACAGCCCGTTATCATAATCTGTTTCGCTTAGGTACTAAGTAGTTCCATTTCTCTGATTAACTCTTCTGATTGGCTTTGTTCCCTAGCGCAGATGTAAACTTTTACTCGTTTGTCTATCGGTCATGATCGTCACAAATACTTGTTGCTCCCCAATGTTGCTCAATTTGATTACCTCGATTTTGGTCATTTCCCCATAGGTCTATCTGATTTCCAACTGACAGTTGTCTTTTAGAAACAAAATTGTTGCTGACCTCTCACGCCACGTTTGAAGCTGTTACTGGCGTAATTTCCTTCTTAAGCATCTTTCTCATTCACATCGTTTTGGCACATTCTCTTCGTTCTTTCCGTCTTCCAGTTTTCATAAGTTCTTTTTGCTATGTCTGTTTTCTTTCAATCCATACTTTAACCTAGCTCAACAATGCCTGGTCAGAAATCTCAAGATGACTTGCCACGATTGCCCTTTAGGGCAGATTTGAGTGTAGAACGCCGTCAAACCACATTTCTTGAGGACTGGCAGGACGATCTACCTGTTTATTATTCAGTTGTCTTGTCGCAACCATTCGACTCCCTTTCTCATCTTCATTTTATTTTTTCCTCGCACCATTCTTCCCATTTTTTTCTCCATTGTCCATCTTCTTCCCTACAGTCACAGTTGTTATCAATAACTCCCTAGAGTTCCGGGCTTCATGTCATTTCGTAAACTCTAAATTTGAAACTGTGAAGTATCGCGACCCTGACGATTGAAAAACCGCACAAAATTTGGCTCGAAACGAAGTTATTAGTTTTTGCTACCAAAATTTGGTCATCCCATTTCTCTCACATCTTTTCGAACTGTTCTCGAACCTCTCTTTAATGGGTCATTGAAACGAGTTTTGGAATGGCAAAGTTGCGAAACGTCACAGTTTCGATACTAAAAAATAGCGCAGTGTTGCGGGCTTTGTATGACGTAAATCTCGTTCATCAGAACGGCGTGGAGATGAGAGTTCAATCTGCAGAATTAACTGATTTTATTAAGCCTGTTTTCGGATATTTTCTATAGGGAACATGTGTCTTTTTTTGCCGGTTTTTTTCGTTGGTTAACCTATCTGTAGTCTGGCACTTCTGTGTAGTCTGTAGTTTGCTCGTACTGAACACCGTCCGTGCGGGATGGCGGAGTGTCGTTCCGTAAAAATAGAGTGGCGGAGGGTCCCCTCTCTCACACACATCGTTTTCGCGCGTTCATTTTCCGTTCTCTCTCTCATTCTGCCTCGTTTTTTTCCCATTTGGGTTGTATGTTCCTACGTCGTTCATGTTTCATCCCGAAAGTGATCAGAACCTTTTTTTTTTGTTTCTCGCAAGTTTATACTCCGAGTTCGCACACTTTCACGTCGTTTTTTATCAATTCATCGTTAACATATAATCGCTTACGCTATTTTTTTGCTTTCAGGCCATGGCTTTCGGGCTGGTACATAATTTGGAATAACCAATTACTGAACCGCCGCTGGTGAAAACTTCAAATCAGGCTTCAACACCAGGAATCTTCGGATACACTAAAAAAAACTGTCATACGAGTATCTCGCGTCATCCACACTTCCGCTACCCAGTGAGTTGATTGAATTACTTTTGACAAAACAAACTTTCATGTTTTAGGTATCATGGTTTCCAAGCTATCCAATCGATTCCAGGTTCGGCGAACGCCAACAATGTTCAAGCAGAAGATGATGCCCAATCCCCACAAGAATCAAACCAGGTAGCTCGCGGGCGACAAAGCGGCAACTGTCAAAACTTCTACATTGATGCAGTATTCCAAGAAATTGAGATGGACAAGGAGAAAAGAGACAGGGGACATGCTTGCTGAGATGATGCACTGGACAGTCAGCATCAGCTCATGTTTTTCCGACTGCACTGCCAACACATGATAAAGCCTCAGCCATGAAACCTGAAACACATATGAGCATTCACAACTCAAATGCATCCAATGGATCAAATGGAACCCTCGGAAGTCCTACCTCGGTCCCAAAGCACACAACGACACCTTCTCCCGGACAATCTTTCCACACAGTTATGAAAGCAATGTCACAACGACTATAGAATGCAGCCGATTCTGAAACTTCTCACTACATTTTCTCACAAAACTGAAGAAAGGTGACTGCAAGAATAGTGTCCATACTGCCCACAATATTTTATTTCAGATTGTTGATTCAATGTGAAGCTTGCTGTTACTGGAACACTCACTCCATCTTGTTGGAAAGCACTCTGGTTATACAGCCAACCATTCCAAAGATATTCGAGCAAAACTTCACAGTTTGCTATATGTTTTTTGTTGGAAAAGCTGTTGCTCTGAAATTCACACAGCTTTTACCGCTTGGAACTTACCGTTTTTGTTCCCGAAAGCGATTTTTTCAATTTTTCTTTTGAATCCCACAAGCATTCTCTTTTTTCCTCTCTTCCGATTGAACTTTTCTTTTTCCTCTTATCTTAACTCTCGTCCGTATCTACGTTCTTTTAATATATGTCTCTTCATTTCAGGTAATGGAAAACTCGAAGCTTTGGTTTGGAGTCCAAGATGACCAGCGGTGGGATCTTCACGTCGCCTACTACGTCGCATTGAAGCATAACATAAAGACTGGTGAAACAGGACGAGAAGGCTTCATTGTGAATAACAAAGTGGCAGCGGATCTTGTGGGGCAAGGCTCAATGATTTATCGATCACCTCTGAATGGAAACCAGGAGCTTTCATATCCTCGACATCACTGGCCTCTGAAGTTAGCCCCTCGGAAAGGTCAAACTTTCATGGATTCAGGTAAGTAAAAATGAACTCGTTTTCCAATGAATTAATAACTGTTTTCATCAGAGTCCAATTTCATGGCTGAATGCGAAGTGGCGAAACCAACGGAGACGATGCCAGTGCCAAAACAGTATCGGGATAACAAAACTTTGTCTTACGAGTATGAAATGTATTCCATGCGGTATGCGCAAAGACCACTGTCTCAACCAACTACGCCAACTGGAACGCCTTCGTTGCCGATGGAACTACTGTATTCACCTGGCTTTGCAATTGCCCCTCCGGAAAGGCATTACATTTCGCCGATGCAGTCGCCTGCCTACTTCAGATCTGTGCAGCAACCAGTGGTTTACACCTTCGATGTGCCTCCAAATACCCCTACCGTATCTTCAAAAAGTGCTGAACCGAGTGGTAATGGTTATACTCAAAACCAGTATGTTTTAGAAATCAGAACCTTTTTTTGTTTTTCGCAAGTTTATACTCCGAGTTCGCACACTTTCACGTTGTTTTTTATCAATTCATCGTTAACATATAATCGCTTACGCTATTTTTTTTGCTTTCAGGCCATGGCTTTCGGGCTGGTACATAATTTGGAATAACCAATTGATGAACATTCGCGCCCTATAATGGTATCTGAATCATGGATTGTGATACATTGTCAATTAGAGGATAGCATTGCGCTCGTTTGGTTCAATGATGATGATCCATCAAATCAAGCGTATCGGGTAAACGGACAGTCAGGTTAGTTACTGTCAACTGTTCGAGCTAATAAGTAACTTATTTTAGCGGATCCCCCACACGATTCCATGGCGGCACAATACCCACAACCCGTGATAGCTCAAGCGCCATACGATCTTCAACACTCTTCGCAACACCCTCGACAATTCATTGCTCAACAGGGACTATCGTTCAATGCACAATATGTTTCACGGGAGATTTTGTTTGGACGTCCAGCTGGCACAGACCCACAGTACCGTTATCAGTAATTTTGGATGTCACCACCTGGACTCCTGATCGCTTCCCTTCCTCTGAACTGTGAGCAACAGCTCTTTACTGTTTCTCCGCTGATGGAAACCGATGTAAATCCGGCTCCAACTCCATGCGCTCCAGGACACTGACAACAACCGGTTGTTCATTATCGCTTTCCATCCACACCACCGCCACCATTTGCGATTAATCATAGACCCCGATTTGCACCCGGATGTTTCGAGAACCAGTAAGTTGTTCGAGACATGTTCGGCAAAAACAAACGCTATGATTTTAGATTTCATCTCCTTCAAGATGGATAACAGTGTGTTGGAAGAAGACGATCTACTTGTGAAACAACCACAATTGTACAAATCTCGGTTATATCGCCTTCTAACGGAGAGAATCACGCTTCATTGTCTTGTTGGTGTTTCACATGAAGCGAGTCAAACGATAAAGCACTCAGGTTAGTTAGTTTCAACTGTTCAAACAGTCAAATGACTTTCTTCAGTAGTTCCACGTCTGCATCAAGATTTCGGAGACCAGTTCCAACACCTACCCGACATATAGTGTGGTGTGAATTACCCACAAGAGCAACGATTACGGGTTCAGCGAACGCCAACAATGTTCAAGCAGAAGATGATGCCCAATCCCCACAAGAATCAAACCAAGTAACTCGCGGGCGACAAATCGGCAACTGTCAAAACTTCTACATTGATGCAGTATCCCAAGAAATTGAGATGGACAAGGAGAAAAGAGACAGGGGACATGCTTGCTGAAATGATGCACTGGACAATCAGCATCAATTCATGGTTTTCCGACTGCATTGCCGACACATGACAAAGCCTCAGCCATGAAACCTGAAGCATCCATGAGCGTTCACAACTCAAATGCATCCAATGGATTAAATGGAACACTCGGAAGTCTTACCTCGGTCCCAAAGCACACAACGACACCTTCTCCCGGACAATCTTTCCGCACAGTTATGAAACCAATATCACAACGACTATCGATTGCAGCCAATCATGAAACTTCTCACTACATTTTCCCACAAAACTGAAGAAAGGTGACTGCAAGAATAGTGTCCATACTGCCCACAATATTTTATTTCAGATTGTTGATTCAATGTGAAGCTTGCTGTTTCTGGAAAACTCACTCCTTTTCGTCGAAAAGCACTCCGGATATACAGCAAACCATTCCGAAGACATTCAAGCCAAACTTCACAGCTGGTTTTTTTTTGAAAACGCTGGTTTTCTGGGACTCATCCAGCTTTTATTGCTTGGAACTTACGGTTTTTGTTTCCAAAAGCAATTTTTCTACTTTTCCTTTGAATTTCACAAGCATTCTCTTTTTTTTCCTTTCTTCCGATTGAATTTTTCTTTTTCGTCTCATCTTAACTCTCGTCCGTATCTACGTACTTTTAATATATGTCTCTTCATTTCAGGTAATGGAAAACTCGAAGCTTTGGTTTGGAGTCCAAGATGACCAGCGGTGGGATCTTCACGTCGCCTACTACGTCGCATTGAAGCATAACATAAAGACTGGTGAAACAGGACGAGAAGGCTTCATTGTGAATAACAAAGTGGCAGCGGATCTTGTGGGGCAAGGCTCAATGATTTATCGATCACCTCTGAATGGAAACCAGGAGCTTTCATATCCTCGACATCACTGGCCTCTGAAGTTAGCCCCTCGGAAAGGTCAAACTTTCATGGATTCAGGTAAGTAAAAATATACTCGTTTTTCAATGAATTAATAACTGTTTTCA
This sequence comes from Caenorhabditis brenneri, assembly GCA_000143925.2. Taxonomy (NCBI): domain Eukaryota; kingdom Metazoa; phylum Nematoda; class Chromadorea; order Rhabditida; family Rhabditidae; genus Caenorhabditis; species Caenorhabditis brenneri. The sequence goes on from GL379816.1 coordinate 353,460, forward strand.
TCAGAGTCCAATTTCATGGCTGAATGCGAAGTGGCGAAACCAACGGAGACGATGCCAGTGCCAAAACAGTATCGGGATAACAAAACTTTGTCTTACGAGTATGAAATGTATTCCATGCGGTATGCGCAAAGACCACTGTCTCAACCAACTACGCCAACTGGAACGCCTTCGTTGCCGATGGAACTACTGTATTCACCTGGCTTTGCAATTGCCCCTCCGGAAAGGCATTACATTTCGCCGATGCAGTCACCTGCTTACTTCAGATGTGTGCAGCAACCAGTGGTTTACACCTTCGATGTGCCTCCAAATACCCCTACCGTATCTTCAAAAAGTGCTGAACCGAGTGGTAATGGTTATACTCAAAACCAGTATGTTTCAGAAATGTTCATGGCAAAAACAAACAGTTGTATTTCAGATACAACAGTGCCGAGACACCATCAATGAATGCCACACCAGTCGTGGATGCCTCACAATCCGTAGGTGCTGCGACACCATCAATGGATGCCACACCATCAATGGATGCCACACCATCAATGGATGCCACACCATCATTGGATGCCACACCACCAGTGGATGGCACAAAATCAGCAGGAGCTGCGACACCATCAATGGATGCCACACCACCAGTGGATGCCACAAAATCAGCAGGAGCTGCGACACCATCAATGGATGCCACACCATCAATGGATGCCACACCAGCATTGGATGCCACACCATCAATGGATGCCACACCATCATTGGATGCCACACCACCAGTGGATGGCACAAAATCAGCAGGTGCTGCAACACCATCAATGGATGCCACACCATCAATGGATGCCACACCATCATTGAATGCCACACAATTAGTCACTGCTGCGACACCATCAGTGGATATTCAAGCCAAACAGGCAGAAATTGCACAAGAACGTGCCGCACCCGTTTCATCCAAGTCGAAAAAGAAGAAGTGAGAGAAAAAACTCATCAAAAACCTATTTTTTTTAATTTACAGGCAACACAGGAGAAATAAAAGAAAACAAGCGGCCGCTAGAGACGAACAGTTTGACGAAGACCTCGAGGAGCAGCGAAGAAAGGACAGAGAGGAATGCCAAAAAGAGTTTGACGCTTTCCCAGCTGCTCTTGAGTATTACATTGACAGACACTCAAACTATCGGAACAAGCATTTTGCACTCCGTGTTCACGGTAAGCATTCTTTTATGAAGTTTCGAGAACATAATTCGTTTTTCAGAGGCCCAGAACATCACAGGCATTCAGGAGTCGATAGTGAACTTCTATCGCACTCGCTGTGTTTTTCAAGTGGCTAAACTCGTGAAGAAGCCAGTCGTCTCAAATTTTTTCAATGCAAAAAGAATGGAAGCGTCAAAGGACGAGGATCTTCGGCTTTCCTGCTTGCTTGATTCGCTCATTCCTCTGATGGATTCCACACCAATCATCCAGCAGGATTTATATTGGTTGTATCAAACTCGCTCGAAAACTGGTTGGAGGCAACAGGCCGAGGCGCTGTACAGATTCATTTTGTACTCACCGTCAATGTTCACATCGGAATTCCGTTGGTTCAACGCAGATGATATGAAAAGATATCTTCCCAGTTATTTGGCGGAATTCGGTGATTATGCATATAAAGCTTTTGCCAAATATCTCAACCGCAATATCCAGATGAGGTCAATGAAACAAAACGTTCCATTTGGCAGTTAGTTTATTGAACAATTTATATTTCTAAAAACCTATCCAATTTCAGAGCCCGAGCTGTTTTGCGACTTCGAAAGGCGCATCAATGATGAATACATCACTTGTACCAACATCGACGTCGAATGGGACAGCGTGACATCTGGACACTTCGCCGAGTTACGCGTCAATCAATTCAGATCAACCCAAAGCGTTCACTTGTGGGACTGCGCCGATCTCATCAACGCTTTGACGTGCCTCCAATCGGACATAATCGATTACGACTTTTCCAAATTGGAGCAAGTGACTGCGGAACAATTGATGGCGACAGTTGCCTATTGTGGTCTTCTCACTGGAGACATGACCAAAGGTCCTGATATCCCTCATAAGGAGTTTGCTTTGAAGAAAAAATAATTGATCTTCACCCATACTCTTTCACTTCCTATTCCAGTCTTTATTGAGCACTAGATTTGTGATGTTTTTCTTTCGTTTAGTCCTTGCAAAGAGGTTTTTTTGTCACCTCTAATACTCACCTATTGAGTATTTTTATTTATTACCGTGTGTTACCATTAGGCACCATTTTTGCAAAAGGCTCTATCGTTTTTGTCATTATAGATAGCCAGCCTTCCTATATTAACGTCTCCTTCCCCTCTACAGTTCTTGTGTGAGCCCGTTTTATAACTTATTTTTTTGCCCTTACTCATTTGACCCGTGTTTTTCTTTGTGAAAATTTAAAATAAAAATTGTTTTTGTATTCTCGTCTTTTTGATTATCATTCATTTGTTATCAGACTCGAAAAAGAAACAGATCGAAACGCAAGTGATGATATTTGAACATTATACCAGCTATTGTGCTTGCCACTCTACAGAGCCTTCGGATACCGAACTGATTCGGATTTTATTTTTACTATTTGTGCAAAAACATCATGGCATCTTTGACCAAAAAGTTGCTGTCGGGAATGTTTGAAAGTTTTTTTTTTCAGCCAAGAGCTTGAATGATACTCAGAAAAGTGGGGAAGAAGATCATTACGGAATTTACTGATGAGTAGTATAAGCTAAGAAATAGTCAGAAGTTATATTAGAGAACGAAAAACTGAACACTTCGCGCTCCTCCTCTTTTTAGCCGCTATTTGGCTCTTTTGGCGGTTAGAGGAAGCTAAAAAACATTTGAAACGTGGTGTGCCGCAATAATATATGCTAGTCATTCAATCATATGATTTTGAGAGAATAGCAGCCGTATCAAAAACTTTATTGTAGCAGAGTTCCTTCTCTCCCTTTCCCAGTTGAAACCTCTTCCACTATATTCAGTGGTACTATTTTTAATTCAAGAAATTTTCTTCACTTTAACCATAATACTGATTAACTTACTAGTCTTTTTTAATGAAATCGAAACAATATGTTCTCATTCCAACAAATATCAATGAATCAATCAGAATACAGTTTATCAGAATAAATACTTACACTTTGTTAGAAACCACCTCTCCTATCTGGCTTTTTTTTTCTCGGTCACTACTTTCTGGTGTTCGTTTGGAAGGTGCAAGAAGGGTTTCCCTTTCTTTTTGACCTTTCGCATCAATTGCGTCTTTCTTTTCGCACAGCCATCTTCTCCTTCGTTTTCTCCTCTTGCTTCTCCAGAATGAATGGGTCGGTTTTGTTCTTTCCTCTCCTCTCTTGCAATGATCTCTCACAAAAATTGTGAATTGACTCTGGCTGCTGGGAAAAATTACTTGTTGAAAATTCTATATATTTTTGCTTTTGCATTTTCTCGAACAATTTTGTTCTCTCATTAAATCAAAAGCAGCTTTTTCTCCTATATTTTTCTTTAAACACCGAAATCATTCAATCTATTATTCTGAACAGCTATTTCCTCATTTTCTATGGATTCTCCTCTTTCTCTGTTTTCTATTCCTTACTTCACGTCCAGTGATGAACGCTCTCTAACCGACTATTTCTCCTTTTTTCTCGTTTTCCGTGTCCACCGATAAGAAGTTGACCGTTTATAATAACATTTTATTCATTAGCCATTAAAAAAATTTTCTTTTCTTACGCTTTTTGTTCTTCTATTTTTACTATTAAAACAAGCGGAAAAAATACGCACTGATTTATGAAAAGCTGATCGATTTTCAAATTTATGTTTTTTTTGTAATTTTTTGACTATTCAGCTATTTCTTTTCAAACAACTTTGAAATTTTTCCAAATTCATTCATTTTTCATTGCTCAGCCTCCTTCATTTTTCTCGTTTCATCCCTCTGTCATATAATTTTTCTTGTTTTTATCCGGATAATTCACTGGGGATTTATGATATTTTTTCCTAATTCAATGTTTTTTACATGGTGAAAAATGAAAAATAAAACAAAATGAAGAAAATTGATTTGACTTCCTTAATCATACTCGTTGCCCATTTAGAAACTGAGCAAATGAAAGACGATCAGTTTGGAGAAAGTGTTGTATTTCTAAATATCATTTCTCATCAATGGAATTTGATTCTATTTTCTCGAAGTTTGTTTTGCATCATCTGCCAATACTGTCATATTTTTCAGACCAATTGAACCACCAAAAATGAGCAATCGAAGACGCGGAACAAAGAGAAGAGCTGTGGAAGGACCCGGAGGCCGAGCTCCAGAGGCTCATGTTGAAGATGCTCCCGATCAAGGTGTGGGGATAGTGGAGCCTGCGCAACCTGCTGTAAGTTCTAGTTTCTTAGAGACATTCAAGAAAAAAATGAATCGTTCGGATTTTAACGGTACGTTGGCATAGCAACGTGTTTTTGTTGCTCTTCTTTTTGTTCTTCATATGTCCAATTAAAAAATCATTAGACTGAAAATCAATGAGTTTTTTGGAGAATCCATCCAAGAAACTTTAAAAAATTGGCTTTTAGTCCGAAAGAGCTTGTGTATGAGCAAATACCCTTGAGCACAACACTTTCTTGAATATGTTAGCAGACCGTACCGTTTGTTTCGTTGAATAGATCATCTCAAAATACATCTTTAGCTAATAGCAGTTACTTTTTCAAATATTGATTTGTTACTGCAATAAAAAATTATATAAAATACACGAGAAAGTAAAACAAAAAGTAGCCTTGAGTTGTTGTATTAGCGGTTACTTAACAGAAACACAGTCAGAGTAAGAAAACGGCAAAGTTTTGGCGAAAAAACTGAAAAAAAAACAATCGATAGTAATCTTTCATTTTAGCCTGCTCTGCCTCTGCTTTTGATGAAGCGCATAGAACTGTAGCACACGATGCAGGGTCTCTCAAATATGAAAAATGGCGAAAATATTTACGGCCCATCTGTGAAACGCTACGGAAGCGAATGGTGAGTTTTCGTTCTGTAAGACCATCAAATGTCTTCGCACTTTTCCCAGACTATCTAATTTTCCGAAAAAAGAAACATATCCCACATTCCTTAATATTGCAGGTGTATAATAGTCGTTCGAAGTTCGAAGGGGGCCAAATTTAATTGCTTCATAGGCTGCAAGGGCAATTCGCGAAATAGGAATTGGAGATTAGAAGGGAATCTACAAATTACTATCTGGACAAAAGACTTTCATCCTGCTCCCGATGAAGGGACTTTAAACTTAGATGGCTCTAAACCAGACGATTCTGGGTGGGCAACTTGGGGATGGAAAGATATGTTTCTTGAGGCTGACCTGGCCGGATCGGACACGATCACAGTCAAGATTCTGGTCGATATTGAGTGCTCCACCGGGATCAGAAGAAGTTTGAGGAATTTCAACGACGTTCCAGAAGAACTATTTGATGTTGTTCTGGTCGTCAAAGAGCACAGATTTTCCGTAATCAAGGCTGTAAGTCCATTTTCAAGGTAATCAAAAAATCTGAGTTTCCAGTACTTGGCCACCCATTCGGATTACTTCCGCGTCATGTTTTTTGGGGGCTTCCAGGAAGCCAGACAAAAGGAAGTCGTTCTCCACGGTATCGATCCAATCGACATACAGGCCTATCTCGAAGTCCTCTATGGATTGACTGCCGTGGATGGTGAGCATTATTGAGCATTTATAATTTGAATTTTCAATTTACAGATGTCACCGTGGAGGGCTTGCTGATGCTGGCTAGAATGCTCCAAACGGAACTGGTCACCAATAAATGTGTTGCCTTTCTCAAAAGTCGGTCCACAAAAAGTCTGAAAGAGAAATTCGAATTGGCAGCACTTCATGGTTTGGATACTTACATGGTATGTTTGAATACATTTTACTCTGAGCAACCTTAATGTTTCAGTCTAATATCATAGACAGAATGACCACACTCAAAGAGCTCAAGGAGATTATGCCTTCTAATCAAAACTCCCTCGACAAGGAAGTCTTATCCAAGCTCCTCACAAAATGTCTTTCTTTTGCTTGATTTATTTTCCCTCTTATTTTTTATGCCCATTTTTCTTTTCTTTGCTTTTTTCGTTATCTTAAATAATTTTTTTAAGTTCAATAAATAAATAAGTTTTTAAGATTGAAACAATGATTCGAATGTAACAGTTTAGCTTTTCAAGATTTAACAGGGTTTTCCCACTTTTGAACAAGGAACGGACATATTGAACAGATCAAGAAAGTGTTGTTTTTTTCAACCAAGGTTTGAGTGAAGATAAAAAGAAACTAAATAGGGTTTAAGGGACGGCTAGCCATGGTCAGAGAGAAGAAAGAAAAGAAAAAAATCACCGAGCGATTAGAGAGGAACTAACAGGAAAGTATCAAAGTGCCAAGAACTGGTGTACCAAAATTGAAGATCCGAAATTCAGAAGGAAGTAATGTATGGAAGTGCCGAGGTACTGCGAGATTTTCAACGAAAATATACTTGGATTCTTGGGTTTTGAAACGAAAGCTCAAAAACTACCATATCTCGCCTAATTAGACTCGTGAAATTATGGAACGTGAAATAATCAACTCTGACTTTCCAGACGGATCAGTGAAAAAAATGCGTGACCAAAAATGAATATTTAAGGATTTTCGAGTTTTGCAACGAAAACTCAAGAATCATGTTTTCTCGGTCAATTTAACTTGTAGAATTATAAAACATATACTAATCAATTCAGAATTCAACAAAAAAATCGAAAAATACCGAATCTCGATCGATTCAGCGCAAAGAATGAGTAGATTGACAAAAACTGGAGGTTTTGAGTGCTCTAACAAAGAAAAATTAGGACGAAAACTCGAAGATTACCAGAAACATTAGGCAGAAGAAGACAAAAGATAAAACCCAGCTGAACACACAACTCTCCTGTCAAGATTTTCGAGAAAATTTTCACTTTTGATTCCATCAAGTGGGTTCTCCAGCAGTAAATCAAACGTTTCTTCAAATATAACCAAGAAGTAGACGCTACTCTCTTATCCAGCTCTTCAGAAACGGATGCTGTCTACCTTTTTTTAAATGTTTTTTGTTTTAGTTTGTTTTGTTTTTCATTGAATTTGCTGAGCTCATGCATAAAAGACCAAAACAGAACGGAACACTCAAATAAGGATTTAAGAAAGTGGACACTGGCCCCGATTTGATGTCCAAAGGTAAAAATAGGTGTTATTTCAATCAAGTCTCAGACTTTTTCAAAACTCTCTTACGACTTATTTCTGTTCAACTTGAACTTGTGAAAAAATCACTTGAAATTACAAATATTCTTCACTCCTACTATTGTTACATATTTCACTGCTGTGAAAATTATATGTTAAGAGACACCCCCGCTCAAAAAAATAGAAAAAAGTTGATTAATACATACACACGACCACTTTCACACAAAACCAAAATTCGTCAGCATTTACCTTCTAGAAATGCTACCTTTAGCTCAGAAAACTCGTTAAATTGTGAGAAAACTCTCGAATTTTTTTTCTGAAGAGAAACGAGATTCTTGGAGGACATGCACAACATACATATATATGATTTTTCATTTTCTTTTTTGTTCTCGCCGTCTGTCTCTCATTAACCAGTAATTAGTGCACCTGGGGATCAGACAGACATGGTGTGCCGGTTTCCTCATTAAGACTATGAGGCTCGATTGGTATGGGGAAGGTCACAATACCTTGATTCATTTGGTAATGCTTTTGAGCGTCTCAAACTGTGTTTTTATGTTGGGACTAATTACAAATTTTTTGAAATGGAAGTCTGCTCTTTCTGATAAGACGACCTTTTCAGTCGCCTTCTTTTTCTATGTCTGCTGGTGAATGCATTTTCGAATTTCTAACCCGCGAATTTTTCCTTCTTTACTATTTGGCCGTGTTTGAGTAGCTTCTCATAAAGAGATGCTGTGGTTTATTGTAATAATAATTTCATCAGGAATATCTTTTGGATTTTTCATAGTGTTTTCTTTGGAGTTTGTTTGGAACCAGTCAAAGACGACTGAAATTCACTAAAATACTTTATTGTTTGTTTCAGGATGTGTAGGGAGTATTTCCTGTTGCTTGAACTTTGTTCCTTCATCATCAAGACATTGACTTGAATAAAACCTGATGTTCTTCTAATTTTGTAGTGTTTTTTCAAGCAGAAACTTTGTGATTCTGAATTACTCCTTTCTTCTCAGTTTGTTATCCGTTGTTCTTAGAGTAATTTCAATAGAAATTATGCTCAATTTGCAATGAAAATCTAACTTGGTTCTAATTTTTCAAACGGCACTGTATTGCCCTATTCAATTTGAAAGAACCCGCCAGGTATAATTAGATTATTCAATCCGTTCCACCATTTCACATACCTTTTACATAGGTTTATTTGAATTGAAAATGGCCATCATTGACCCCTGTTACCAAAAGGTTACCGCTTTTTCCATCGAGACCTTTTAGTGTGTGCAAGAGACTCTCATGATTAACATAAAAATCAGTCGTTCATGTACTCAGTTTTTATTCGTTTCCTCCCGTACTAGGTACTGGTGGGAAAGAGCGGATGTCAAACAGAAACTCTTTTTTGAATGTATAATGAATGTTTTTTATACAAATTTCCGTTTAGAGTTCGTAGGGGTTAAGTTTTCAGAGATTGTTCGCATTCCGGCGATTCGGGCCTAATAACTTTTCGATTTCTGTATTTGACAATACGTTCCTCTTTCCCAAAAAATATATTTTCTTTTTTTTTCTGAAGAAAGGCGGAACTCAGAAAATATTATCTCTAAAAATTTACTCATAGATACATTTGTGAGGCCGAATCTGGGGATCTGGCAAAACACCAAAAGTGCTACTTGCGCTATGCGGACCATAACATGTGACAACTCTACTAGTCTTTAACCGCCGCATCTATTTTCAGTCTCGCCAGAAATCTCGATACAACAATAGTTCCCATCTCATTTAATTGGAACCACAACATCTGTTGGTATAACATCATTCCATTACTGATATTTTGAAAAACTATTTTGTTTTTCTTCATCTCGCAGCAATTTCATTCTCAGATCATGAGTGTGTCCTTTCAAAAAAATTTTAATCACCAGTTACACTATTTTGTGAGCTTGAGCCTGTTTCTGTTTTCATAGTTTAATGCATGATTTCTATCAGCTTCTTCGTACTCTATCGACCAGATCTTTGCTCTTTCCGTATCAACCAACATCCATATACATATCGGAAACCTATATGACTATATTCTTCTGGTTGACGAAGCTGATAAACTCCTAATCAAGCGGAAGAGTTATAAGAAAATTTTTCTTGGTACCGGCGTAATTTTACCCTTCACCAGTTTTCTACCCATAAAGCACAATATTTTGTGTATTCTGCTCTCCCGAATGAGCTATTGCTGCTCTTATGATTTTAATCACGGGTCTTGCCCTTGAAATATGTACGTATGAGAATACGCGTCCTTTCCCCGCATTGCTTCTTTTGTGTGCAACACCCATTGATTATGTCTTTTCGGGCAGATCCTTCTGTTACGGGTCGGCTCACCACTCACCTCTTTGTTTATAGTTTGTTTATAATAATTTTACAGCACTGGAGAAACACGTTGACCATGATTACACCTGGGGGTTCTGGGGGAATCAATGGGACTGTCTCAACAACAGGAAAAAGTTCCGTCACTCAAATGTCGTCAGCCGTTGAAAACAAAAAGCCGTTCGAGTTTGATAGGAACTCTCAAAAGAAACTACAATTGTATTCGGAGACCGTATACTTTGATGCGAGTGGTCAACCAAAACCAAGTGGCACTAATGGAGTTCAATTCCAAAATCAACAGCTGTCAACAACTCAAAACCAATCATCGCATGTTTTGTCGGCAAGCTATCGCAACGGGATACAAGGTGAGTGTGGGAATAATCATACTTTGGTGTAGAAGGAAATAAACGTTTTGGATGTTGGTTCAAATTTTGGAAAGAAATTTACATTCAACAGTGCATAACGAGAATAAGTGTTTTAATTACCATTTTGAAAATAACGATTATGATAATAGAATGACTGTTCATATGAAACATCATATGTATTTCTAGGGCAACCAGTTGGAAGTCCGAGCCCACAAATTCATCACCACCAACCCGTCCAGCAATGTGAATCAATGAATTCTGGAATTGTGCAACAACATCACATGGTTCACAGCCAATCTGCATACATCCAGCAACAACCAGCAGGACTACAACAATCTCTACTCATGAATCCACAGACTACATACATCCAGCAGACCCAACCTCCCATGCAGCAGCCTCTACAGGTTTACTGGGAAGCAGTTCAACACCAATGCAGAATAACTTCCCAAATTCATACAATTCACATCCGATGCCTTCGCCACAATCTAGAACCATGAACACAACTGAAGTGTTCTCCCTATCCTCCGCCACTGATGCAACTCAACACGAATTTCCAACATCACAATCGCCAACACTGTAATACATCGTATATACAGAATGCTCAACAATACCAAAATGAGATGTCAAACCACTATATTCGAAATGTTCACACTTCATACAATGTACCACCAAATGCTTATAGCCAAGTATGGCGAGCTAAGCGAATGACATCACAGAGCAACAACGGATATTGCAACAATGGTCCGTATGAACAAAACTGTTACCCACCTGGAACTTCTCATGCAATGGTCAATAACCAGAGTTACAATCCCTATAGACGTGCCGAGTACCCGCATTCTGAACAGTCAAATTGGAGAAAGTATCCAAATTCTTCATCTTCGCGCCAACCACTGATGAAATATGTGGTCACAAAACAGACAGAATCAACTATTGTGCCAAACCAGAGTTATGCTCCACCAACAAAACCAGCTGTAGAAACCGCTCCACCAAATCAACCACACGCAGAGGAAAGAAACCGAGAAGCTGAAAACGAGAATTACAACCAGTCAACAGTAGCCGAGAAAGAATCACAGAAGGCCGTAGGCACTGTTGAAAGTAAAAATTGACAGCCATATTTTTTCTATTTCAGTCTTTTTTTTTTCAGAAACAGTTGGTATCACTAGCACAAGTGAGACAAACATGCGAAATGAATCAAACACAGCTCCTCCGACAATTCAAACAGAGTTCAATCCCACATCTGTTGATATGACACCATCACCATCTATTAGTCCAGTTTCTGGTGAGTCAGTTTTTCCAACGTTTTTATACAGAAGGTTCCGCTCCAAGCTAGAATCGAACTGAGTTTCCAAAACATTAGCACAGAAAAAAAACTTGATAACCATAATGAGAAAAACATGTTCTTTGTTCTTTATTCATGCTCGGATTAACAGCACATGATTTTGGACTCATATTTGACGTATTTCAGAAGACGATGGTCACAATGACCATTTCCCATCTTTGCAACAACGAGAACCAAAGCAACAGAAACCATTATCAAAAACACTGACTTATTCTGAAAAAGTGAAACAAAGCAGAAGTTCTGACATCCTAAAAATGGATGTCAAAAGAAATATCAGTCATGCTGTTTCTGCGAAAACTGCATCAACTTCAATGCCATCCGCTGTGACAAATAAAGCAACAGCTGGACCTATCAAATCTGAAAATGACCAGAAAGCTGTTTCAACTGGGTTAGAATAATACGTAGCGTTCGAGGTAAAACTTTAATCTTTCAGACTGGGTGTTCGTGACAAAACTAGTTCACTAACATCTCATACTTCTCCTTCTGATAAACCAAGAAAGATATCGAATGTCAAATTTGTTCCAAGTGGGTCTGAGTATCAAAAAGGTATTAAAAAGGTTTGAGCCCGAAAATAATATCAAATTTCCAGATTTAACGATGAAGAAAAACAGATATTCTCATGTTGAGCCGAGTATGAATAGTGAGAAACCCCAGTGTTCATCCTTTTACAAGCGCCCCAACAGACGGTAAGTTTTATTGGCTTTGATACTTTGACATCATAAACGTATTTTAGTTATTCCGGAGGAAGAAATGCTACCAATCACTTGGATTCTATTGTTGAAGAGAAGTCGACTGAACAAAAAGGCTGCTCGGATTGCGTGACTGCAAGAAACCCAGTCATCCAAATAGGAAAAAAGCATGCAACCCCAACTATTTTTATCAACGGGAAGAAAGCAACGTCTGAGCAGTTGAATGGCAATCAGAAACGTTCAAAGGCCAAATATAGGAAAAAGTCAGCTAGAGAAAGGTGAACTAATTATAATAGACCTATCATCTTTTATAACTATTTATCACAGAAGAATGAATAAACAACAAAATGCTCAAAACGAAAAAGAAACTGCTGATTTGCAAGTCATCAACGAGGACGAAGAGCCATCTTATCTGAACGTTGAAAGTAATCTCGAAGAGGAAAAAGTTCCATCAGTGGAAACCGAAGACGTTTCGGATGCTACTATTAAATTACCAGTTTTGGTAACATTTGATTTAACTTCAGAGGATACGAACAACACCGAAACCGATGAAAACAAGAATTCTGATTCACCAAAATCAAATACAACGGATATTCTAGAATCTGCAGAAAGTACTTCAATTGAAAGGTGACATAATCTGATTATCTGGGCCCTGAATTATGAAATTTCAGTCATGATCAACTCAACGAAACATCCACAAAGCAATCCATTCTGCCTGAACAATTACTTTCCCATAACAAAACATTGAATGATTCTACTCAACCTATTGATTTTAAAGTTCTGACAAAGACTACTAATGCCGAAAATAACAACAAAGAAAAACCAGCTCCCCGAAAAAGCAAATCTCAAAAGAAAAAGTCAGTCAAAAACATTAGCTACAATCAACTCGACGGTTTTATTTTAGAGAAAGGAAGAAGCAGAAAAAATTGACTGCATCAGAAAACACAGAATTCAACGAATTTCTACAAAAAGAAAATGCCGCAGGACCTGAAGAATCAAAACCAACAACAAGTGAGCCGTCAAACCCTCCGATTAGTAGGAAGCAAGAAAAGAAAAAGAGACTCGAAGAAATAAAGTAAGACTTTAATTCATTTAGTTTTGACTTGTGGTGACAATACAAATTCAGAAGAAAGGCAACATCTCTGCAATTTATACAAAGAGTGCTACCAGATTATTTGGCCGTCGGCACAGAATCACTCGATTTAGATTGTAAAAAGATGGGGGAGAAGCTGGTTTACTACTGTCATGGTCTATACCAAACAAGACGATGCCCATTGGCCTTAGGATTGCGAGATGCTGAAACAAACGCTTTTTTCTTCGAACCACCTACTGGGTTTGGGAAAGAAGTTTTGGATTACTTGAGCTTCCGTCCGCTCCTGCATTGGAATCGTATAGAAAATCTTGACGACTGTGAGGATTTCCTCAGAGAAAAAATGGAACTGTACAAAGACGGTAAAGATGCCACACAAAAACAACTCCATCTTCTCTACAGGACAATGTCAAAATTCAATTACTCATTTTTCTACGAAGACATTTTCTACATCATGTCACAAAACTATAACGACGAGCAGGCAAAGTTGAAAGATATTGAGTATCTTGAGTTCATAGAGAAGCTCTCCGCTCAACAAATCAACGATGCCGTCAAAAAAGATTGGCCAAAACCTGAAGAACTTCAAAAACATGTAACCACAAAGATTGACAGCAAATATTGTGGTTATTTCATCAACTATCTAATGAGGCAATACAGCTGTAGAATCTTTTATAACTTGGGTGAGTTTTGCTGAAAATCTGAAAATCTATGAAACGTTTTACAGAACCATCGGAAGTATATTTACAAGAAGATGGAATGCTTAACCTGTGCAAGACAATCACCGAAGCTGCAATTGGCTGGTCTCCATATAATACTGAAGAGTTCTACCATGAAATGCTAGAAGGATTAAAAGATATGGAACAAACCCCGAAGATCCAGCTATATGAAATGTTCTGGAAATTCATGTTAGAGATTACTTCTTTCATTTGTGACGAAGACGTGTATGTCATGCAAGAACGATTAGACTGTAATCCAGAAAACATTGTACACCATGATTACCTTTTCAAACTCTGGTTTGGATATGGTTTGTTGGATAAATTTGAGAAATGATCTACATGAAATCATATTTTTGTGACATTGCTTGTAACGTGGAATAAAGTTTTTGTTTATTGAAAGCTTATGTAGAGAATGAGTAAATTGTGAATGGGAGGAGTAATGAAATCGTTGAAAATATGGAGTTTGGTGAACAGGAACTTAGCATGTAAAAATTCTCGTTTTCCAACAAGAACACTCGCGATGTTATTCTGAACTTTTTTAAGCTAAATACAACATAAGCCCCCTTTGAGTGCCTTTCAACGGTGAAATATGTGTATTTCTTCCAATTAATGAATCATTTTGCGCTCATATGTCTCAGCTTGGAGGTTGTTAAAAAATCAAGAATTTTAGAATTTCGGAATGTTGTGTAGTGTGGATTCGGATTGCAAAGCAGATTTTTTGAATGTCTCTGAATTATCAAGTAGATGTTTATGTCCAGGATGATTTTGATAAGTTATTCTTTTCCAGGAACCCGTAGGATCCATGGATATTTTTCGATTCGTGTCATTAAATTTAGAAAACATTTTCACGTCAGATAGTATTGTTTGAACCGAGTTTTGTTTCGATATGCAGAATTTTTTTTAACCATTTCTCTTCATTGTAACTATCATAGAGATGATTACCGATTTTCCGAGAACAAACTCCGAGTACAATCGGTATATTATATGAAAACCTTCTCGAAGTCTCTTCAAACACGCACATGAAATCAATTTCAATCAATAATTTCAGGACGGAAGAGGGGAGTTCGAAACTTGACTCCAGTTGTTGAAACGTTCAACAACAGTGATTTCTGTCAGCTGAGTGGACAATTATAGCTACTCGGAAAAAGAAATTGGCTCTCGAACTATCATTTTTCAATTTTTTTGGCATACAATTTTCTAAAATCCAACAATTCTCAACAATTCCATTTTTCCGCGTGTGATCTGAATCTAAAAAATATATTTTGAAGATAAATTCGTTTCCACTGAGCGTTTCATAGGTAGATGATTACTTGGGTCATAAAAAGAATTGGTGGGTAATGTCGTTTCTCGGCACATTTGTATATAATATCTTGTCTATCCGAATATCTGGCCGCAAAGCATTCGGGTATGTGTCCCGGTCAACTGACAGTACATGTGGGGAGACCAAGGGGGTCGAACCGCCAGATGGACGCATATGTTCTCACATACAGAAAAAAGAGTTTTGAGGGTGGCACCGTGACATTGAACGCGCAATGTTTCTATTAGTCTTTCATGGAGGCGGAATACAGAAAATATTGAGAACTTAGCAGGTTTCTGATGGGTTGGAACATTATACTACGAGTGCTAGGCGACCCGAGAAACGCGCTGACCCTGCTTGCCTTTGATCACCAGAGTTTTCAAGCCCTATGTTATCCCGCATTTTTGAAAACTACAGTATACCATCCTGTTCACCTACGAAAACGAAAAAAAAAGGTGGGTTTTCTAGACATGAGCGCTTTCATTCCCTTTAAAACATCACGTCTTTTTTGTTTTTATTTCTCTCCTTTACCTCAGTGGTCATTCAAATATTGCTTGTTCCCATTCCACGTTTTATCACCAATGAAGGTTCCTTTCATGTTGCACTTTTATATCCTCCCTCCCTGTGTGTGCAAAAAACGATGAATCGGTCTTTCCCAAGTCCAGCACTGTTTTATAACCGAGTCTCTCACCCTTTCTCGGACCGTGCGCCTCTTCTCTCTCTCTCTCACTTGGCGTCCACAACGAGATAACTTTTGTTCATATTCAATTTTCTATATTTCTTCTGCGCGCGCAAAACGTCGGCGATACCTTTCGTGGGTGTTTTTTCTTCTTTTTTTGCAATAGTTCATGCTACCTCTCTTTTCTCATACGCTCTTTCCATTTGCTTCCGTTGATTGTTCTGAAAAATGATTCGAATTATGGATTTCGTGCTCTTCATCTATTATTGTCATCATCTTTGCAATTTTTCAAACTACTTTTTTGTGAATATCCGCTTTGCTCCGATTTTCGACTAGTTGCAACAGCAAATACTACTGATTTGTGCTCGATTTCTGCAACTGCGATTCCTTCTTGATTGCCACTTGCCTATCTCTTGCTTTAAACCATCTTCTAAATTGTTTTTGTTGATTGATTTCATGTTAATTATAGACTTTTTATTTACATCTATACATTATCGTCGGCGAGAAAAAGTATCTGGATAATTTAGCTGAATTTTTTTTTGTCAATTTCCTAGATGTAGACGATCTGAAGGATTGTGCTCTAACTTCAGACTAGTTGCTATTGAAAACACCTCTAAACCGAATCCCACTTCTGCTTTTTTTTTACCTTTTTTCAGTGTCAGTTTCCTATCTCCTGTTTCTTTCCAATCTTTTTCTCTCCCTCCTTCATCCCTACTTTTTCCCAACAAGTTCATTTTCTCCTGCTCATTGCGTCGATGTCGTTTTTTATTCACTGAACTGTTGCGTGTTGCATTCCGTTGTCTTCCCACTAGTCCATTGCGCAATGAATGTCTGGCAATCATATAGCTTGCCTTTTCGTCAGAAGGTGGTGTCATTGGGCTCCCCTTTTCGCCTTCACTCTCTCTTTCTTGTACTGTCTTAGCAAGTAATGTTCCCGAATGAAGATTTTTATGGTGCTTCTCTCAGTCGATAGTCATAATGTATAAGTGACCGAACTCCTACTAGCAAGTCAGTAGACTGTATCACTGCCTTACATGTGGTTTTGCATAGTTCATTCTCACCACTTCCAATGTATCCTTTGACATTTATGCCTATTGTGCAATGAAATTTTGGGAAGGTTCACATTTTGGGGATATTCTTTTTTTATTTGGGAACCTGTTCGGTGATGGGAAAAAAATTTGGGCGGTTGAAGAGGAGTATAGTCGGGCGCCTTTTATTTCGGTCCCTTTGATTCGTGCCGACACTAGACTAAATCTATGCCCCTAAAACTACTCCCCGGGTCCAAAGACAAGAAAAGGGCCGCCTAGGATCTTTTATTTTATGCGCTGAAACAGAAAGCAATGTTTTCAAATCACCTGAGAGTAGAGTGAACAACGACCCATGTTACCTCTCTCCTTTTATCCTTCCCGCTTTATCGCCAGTACCGTCTGTGGAAAGCTAACACCGACAAATTTTCTCTCTTTGTAAATTTGTATTTCTCTTCAAAACAAATATCACCTGGTTCTGATAGTTATTTTTCTTGTTACATTTTACGCCGATTCACTCTACATACCCTTCCGTTTTTTTCTCTCTGGATTTTTTTTCTACCTAGTTGTTGGATGTGAATGGAATATAGGAATGGGTTATCTACTGTCTAGAGGAACATTAGAGGGGCGGGAACTCTCATGCAAAAGGGCATTTTAAGGGGAAAAAAGAGCTCAGTCTTTTAAAAGCAAGTAAAGTCGGCGCGCTTCCTCAGCCTCATAGCGCAATCGGTAGCGATGTTGGTAATCTGTCAGACCTTCCCCGGGTTCGAACCGACCAGATCTACTTATATTCATAATTTCACAGATAATGTTTTTTGAGCTCTCTCTCCTTTGAGCGGAAACAAGAATTCAAGCTGCTTTCCGGCCACGTTGTGCAATCGGTAGCGCTTTTACTGGTTTGTCAAACCGACTTGAGTTTGAATCCACCATAGGTATTTCAGAGAAATGTTTTTCCATTAGTTTCTCTTTCCTTTAATCGATAAAGTGCTGCTTCTGTTTTTAAATCTTACTCTTAGGCTTTGAGGAATATTTCTCACCACTGTTCTGCCAGTTTCAAATTTTATTTCTTTTTTATTTTTTACTTTTCTCAAATGAAGACTATGCTTCTATTTTGCAGCTACTGAACTTATCAACTTCAGTTCAACGATGCCCGTATTCTTCTATAACGAGGCCAAAAACTATCGTAATGGCGAGTATGAGTTTGGCTGGGACAATCCTGGAGGATGTGATGGAAAATCTGTTCCGGATACAAGTTTGATGACCGATCAATTAGGTTAGTTTATACACGAGTTCAGGTATCCTTTCAATATTCAAGTGTATTTCCAATTATTTAGTGTCTTCGATAACATTTATGGTGCTATGCAGGGGTAGAAAAAAGTTTCATGGAACCCGGAGTTTGCCTTTGAATGCCTTTTGAACATTTGAGTATCCTTTCAACAGTTGAATGTTCTTTCCGTAAACTGTCTGATAGTAATATGGTACCTCAAACCCAACCGCATAATAACGAATTTGACTTTGTTTAATAAACCGAATCTTATTCAGAGAGTGCAGCTGTTCATGACAAAGTGACTGATACAAACTTGATGTCCGACCAATCAGGTTAGTGTTCGGTGTGACTTATAGACAATAGTGTTTTCAACTAGAAAGTTTCCGCCGCTTTGCATGCTTGAACTATCGGACTTCACGTCGCTTTTGAAAATAGTCCTATGTGTGAAATTTCTTTACAATAAGTTTGAGTCTCTTATCTTAGAACAGGGTTTCCCTGACATCCCAATGAAAAATGAATAAGACGGACATTACTAGTGAATTGAGCTGAGCTCTTTCAATATGTGAAAACCCCAAGAAAATTGAATTGAATATAACAGAGATACAGTGTGTCATGGACTCGCATGATGACAAACACACAGAAAAGGTGTTTCAAAATAATAAGATAGTGTTTTTTTTCAGTAGCCGTAAACAATCTGGCAATTTCTTATGAGGCTGCCAGAATGCCTGATAAAGAAGATTCGATCCACTCTGCCCCATTGTTCGACATTGGATCTGTTGCAACACCAGATCACCTTCGTGCTCAAGTGGAGGAAATTAATGATGGTGGACAAGCCGTATTGCAGCACTTAGAGTCGACGTCTGTCGAAGTAGAGTCATCAAAACTGGAACACCCAGGCCAACGTGTTCTTGGCAACGGTGAGTGCTTTTTCAATATGTTCAGCATTGTTTCATCAGAATTCAAAATCGGACCCAAATCTAAATATGAGGTTTACAGAGCCAGAGCCAGTTCCTAGCTACTATAATAATGAAGAGTGGAACCACCAAGAGCATTGTTATCAGAACTATCAAACTCCCTACACTGGCCCACCACAACAGTTCTATGATGAAGGATCACTCCAATACCAGGAGCAGGTTTATCAAGAAGGTATGAGAAATTTGGAAAAACAAATTTTTGAATCAAAATATTTATTAATTTTAGGACACTATCATAACGGAGTTTGGTATCCTCCTTACTCCGGCCCAATCTATTACCAGGAACAGATCCATCAAGAAGGTAAGAAAGAATTGGAAGACTTGTGGGGTGTTAGCGTGGTTAGATAGTTGAATTATCAATTCCAGAATGTTACCACAATGGAGTATGGTATCCCCCTCAAACTAACTACTGCCCACCGCAGCAATACGTGCCAAATTACGGCCCACCTGCTGATTGTCATCAGTCGCCACCGCAAATCGTGAACCAGCAAAACGATGAGATTCAAAACGGAGAAGGTGAACATTTTTCAATTTTTCTTTTTATGCAAACTAATTTTGATTTCAGGTGCCAACAGTGGACAAACAAGAGGAGCGGAAAAGAGTGGAAACGACGAAAAGGATGGTACAGCCATAACCACAGAGAATGGACCGGTGATCATAAACATTTACTTTGGTAGCTCAGAAACTCTGAAAAAAGGAAAGAAGTGCATGAAGGTGACAATTGAAGAAAAGGAGGACAGTCATGTCATCGCAGAGCATGTCACAAGTTCCCTCAATAATGCCAGACCAGATATCGTTGGAAAAGGTCTGCCAGGTAATTTTCAGTTAATTAAGACTGTTTTTATTCACGATACTTTTTTCTGTTGAAAGCACATGTAAATTCTTTTCAGAGCTGCAGGATGTTGTTGAGCCTTCGCTACTGTTCACACCACCACCAGGACTCTACAATGAGAAATATGAATATAATAGAGGCGATCGTGGCAAGGGACCAGAAACAGCACATGGAGAAGTCAAGAACTTGGAGGATGAAGTAGCTGATGGTGCCGCGGAAACCCCAATCCTCACAACACAAGAGAAAAAGGTGGACGATGTCGAGAAAAAGGAAGCTGCGGTGCAAACAACAGAGATGTGGAAAAAATCTTTGACAGCTAAACCAGCGTCAACTGGAGTTCAATGCGACTTCTCTGCAACCGAAAGCCAACTCACTCGTTTACCGGAAATTACTAAAGAAAGGTGAAATCAATTCTTGAAAAAAAACTTGTGAGAGAATCTTAACTGTTAACGGTAGTCTCCAACTCCGTAGCAAAAACTTCAACTAAGGTGACATATAATTATTTTTGTTACAGCAATGGAAAAACCGTTCCAACTCCTGCCGATGAAGTCAACCCTATGGGGCCATCCTCATATGATTTCCCATCGTTGAGTGAGGCAGACCCAACTGTTCCCTTATCGAGAGCTGTGAAAAACAGGTAACATTCTCGAAACAATTCTCCGATTCTAATGATTTTTTTCAGATTCAAAGAAACAGTTCGAAGGGAATCAAGCTCAAGCCAATCTGCTCTGGTTCTTCAAAAAAATAGCCGAGCAGTCGCTGGTGGAGTCTCGGATTTTCAATCTGGGCTCAGATCCACCACCGAGAAACCGAGTGTTCCGAACTTGAAAAAGACACAGAAATCAAAGATCTCATCTCCTACTAAAAAAGGAGTTGCCACGAAGAAAGATGAAAGTGGAATGAAATCTGATGAGTCGAGGAACACGTCGCGAAGCAAACAAGTAAAGTTGCCTGCTCAAACGAAATTGGATTCTGCTCCCAAGCGTGGTTCTCTTGCCAAAAGTGGAAGCGCCCAATCAAGTGCCGTGGCAGTGAATCCATCGTCTGCTGTGAATGCTCCCACTACCGGAAAAACTCATTCTTCCAGCTCTGATGTTTCGGAAAAAGGAGCTGCCGATAAAGTTCATGAAGAGTAAGTTGTGAACAAATCTGAAAAAAAGTGATTATTTTTTGTTATTATTTGCAGAACTTCCAACACCGGAACATCAAAAGTCCAAAATGCTTCATCTGAATCAATCGAGCAAGCTTCATCTCCCATTCCAACAAACGGATTGAAAACCGAAGAAGAGCCACATGTTAAAATTGGTAGTGAGGAGGAAGAGTAAGTAAAACCTACTGAAAAAAGAAATAAAATTTGACATCCATTACAGTGAGCCCAGTTCCAGCACAAAGCCTCTCTCGAAGTCGCAGAAAAAGAAGTAGGTTTTCGTGTTTTCTTTCTGTAGCTAACATAAAACATTCAACAAAAGTTGACATAGTACCAATAACATGTTTGGGGTAGTATATCTCACTTGCCTTCAGACCTTTCAATCAACAAATGAACAGTTCCAAGTATATCAGTGAACATTTTTTCTATTGGACAATGCTTCAAAGTTTTTGAAGGCAAATGAGAAACACTACTTTGAATATGCGGTACTGTAGGCGCAGTAGTGGAGAAGAATCATATTTCAAAGCAAGCTTTTTAGTTGACTCAGACTGATTTTGAACATGTGTCACCGTTAGTTTCTTGCCAGAGAGAGCCTGTTTGAATGACGTATTCCTTGAACTGTCAAAAGCTCTATTGAAAATGAGCATTTCTTGAGGTAGTTTTGTTTCCCAACTAAGACTAGCTGGAAAGTAGTAGCACAGAAACTCTCAACTACAAAAATGAAGGTTAAGATATTTTTGTTAAACTCCAGAATTTTTCAAGCCGAGTAGCAATCATTGGTTACGTGGCACGTGCTCAACTTCTGCCAAAATCAATTGAAAACACGTTTTTAATAGAGTTATGACCAGTACTTCCTTACATGTTTTATGTTAGATTTGTCACGAAACTGCTCGTTTAGGGATACAGATTTTCAAAAATCAAAATTAATTGCAGAGAGAAAAAGAAGAGAAGTGATGCAAAGATGAGAGAGAACGCACCCTTCAACGCCTTCTTCGCCATGTTTGAGGATGAAATTCTCGTCAACGAGATTCGGGCAGCAAGGGATGCGATGGATTTTCTCCGGCAAGTTAAAAGAAAGCAGGCCGGCGATTTGGAAGAAGGCTACTTGAATGCCTGCGTGAACGTATCGTTCTATGAGCAATTCTTGGTGCACGTCAAAGACCCGTTCACGACCTTCCACAGCACTGGCCACTTTCCCGAAGCTTACGAACAAGAGAGGACTGGACTGGGAAAGCAGATTCTTAAACACTGTTCGCTAGCTCTGATTAAAAACTGGGATTCAAAGGAGATGAAGGAAGATTTCGAGAATTTCCTGCGTGATCGAATCGTCTTCCACCAATCCAAGCACCAATCGACGCAACGGAAGAAGCTGATCTGTCTGCTCGAAGGGGTGCTGTTTAGGAAGTCCAGATTGCTGGTGGAAGACGTACACTTCCTAACCACCTTGCGCCTGGATGACAAAGAGCAAGAGAAAGTAGACTTCCAATACTTGAGTCTCATCTCTCATTGCGTGTCTCCAGTGGTGCAAGGTGGTTTCCGTAACAATTGGCCCACTGTCACTTCGATTCGGAAAAATGTGGAGACATCGCTGGGGGACGAAAGCCTTCAACACTTTTGCCAGTACATCTTTCGCCAATTCAGAATTCGTAATTTCGGATTCCCACTAGGTGAGCGGAAAAAGTTGTTTGAAAAACTTTCAAACTAAATTTCAGAGGCGTACAACCTACACGAATTATATTTCTACAACTTGTTTCAAAAGGCTCAGAAAGATCTTTGGGATGTGATGCTGGCTGATGAAGATGACTGTCCGTTCACAAAAGCCCTGGAGCTGTTGAATGTAAGAGAAGATCCACGAGACAACGAATTTATACCATTTCTAGACTTTTTAACTAAAATACGATCATCAGTCATTGCTAGTGACGTATTTCTTTGTTTAGAGATTGGCAAATTAGGATTGTTAGAAGGTGTTATAAAGGGTATACATGCGTGGTTTAATCATTAACGGGTGTCATTTTCAATTGTTATATATTTTTTGTAATTGTGTAGTTTTGTTAATCAAGTTGTTATATATATATATATGATTTTCTGGTTTGTTTATGATCGTTCATTTTTTATCTGAGAAAACGAAAAAATAAAATTTTTTTTCTTACCTGTGTTCCAAATTGTTCTTATCAAGCTTTGTAAATGCTTTAATTGAATATTTGTAGTTTTGCTTCCTTCTGGAAGCGATGAGAATTTCTTTGAAAATCGTACCGGTGATTTTCTGCTATATTAGTAAAACTTACGCTCAAAAAGCTACCCCACAGCAAAATGACGAAAAAAAACCTTAAAATCAGTTATCTGTCTTTCAAAGAATACGGTTTTGGTATTTCCAGTATTTATTTCCTTGTTTAATTGGTGCTTCCTGATTTCTTGTCTTTCAGAGTTATATTCCATCATTTTTTAGCAACACCTCTGCAGATAAATCGCATTCAAAATTTTCCAAGAGAAAAGTTCGTTGTCTGTATTTTTGAAATGATGACTCATGACTTTTTGCGCACTCAAGGCCCTGAAACAAAATGATGTCGGGCGGACGGGTGTCCGGGCTATCGTCTAGAATCTTTCTGTGCGGAAGTTTTCAACTTCATATTCCTTTTCTCATAGTGTCCCACAGTATTTTCTCTACAGATACATTTTCTATTGTTATGAATCGGTAGATTCTGAAGCGGAGAACCTTTTTTCCCATATTCGACCCATGGATAGATCACATAGACCCAGTGTTCAACTCACGCAACTGTAAAACGATATGATTTGACTAAATTGAGCTGAAGTAGTAAGAGCAATTAATTTGTCACCACCATATTTTTTCTGTTATATCCTGCTCTCTCTGGCTGAACTATTTTCTTATTTGTTGCTTATATTTTCAGTTTTTCGCAGCTCTCACAATTTCCCTATCAAATGTATTTCAGAATTCGCGAGTTGTTGCACACATCATTTTTTGAATTTTCGAAAACGATCGAGCTCTTCTTGTCTTTACTTTGGCTGCTGACAAAAGCTCGATTAAAATTTTTCAATGGAGGAAAACTACCAGACTTACGATTCAGCTCAAGGTACGTTTTAAGATAACTGTAAGAAGATGGACCAAGGTTTCTTATGAGAATGTAGTATCAAATAGAGTTATTGCATAATCTGAGACTAAATAAGACATACAATCATCAGTATCATTGAGATTTCACAAACAGTCCAGTAGAAAAAAAAACAAGAAAATTTATGATAATAGGAAACTGAAAAATTAATACACATTTCTGATTAGATGATTTCAAAAATTCATGTTTTCAGGGAGTAATCCACACTATGAGTATCATCATAATGGAATGGTCTATTATCAACCAACTCCACCACAGCAACATAACATGCAGTGGGTTCAGGGTAAGATACTTTATATTGATAAAAATCTTTAAAAAAATTGAAAATTGTTGGGAGTGAATTGAAATATGCTAAGAGAAGAGTTAGTTTCAGAAAAATGCTATGAATACTGAAATGTTCAAATCAATTTATCTTAGATCCTCTAAAAACCTGATAAAACCAGAATGCTTCGATTTCGAAAAACTGAGAAAATTGTTTCCTTTTCACGGTATATATTTTAGAACTAATATTTTTTTTTGCTTGTACGCTCCATCTCACGCAAACTATTTTTAGCATTTACAAATTCCATATTACGTTTTCAAATTACCACAGTTAGCCGAAGGAGCGCGCACCATGTTTCCAGAGCACTTTTCAGTAATAACTTTCGATCACATTCTGTTAACAGAAAATTCAACATGTTGCAAAAAATAAGTTCTATGCAGTTTGATAAAATATAGTTAGGCCCCAATTGTTATGTTTTCAACGAAATAACGCACGTGTCTACGTATCGTTGAGTCGCGACGCTGCGGAAGCTTTTTAGAATGCGACCCTACAGTAAGCCTGAGCCCGCCAATGAAACTTTTTGAAAGCACATACAAAAAAGTTCACTGTGCTCTTTCATGACAATCATCCACCAAATTAGTTCCAGACTTCAACCAGCCTGCCCCTCATCATGCTTTTGTTTCTCAACCAACTACTTATGATGGATACCACCGACCGCAATATGCCCCTCCTCCTCAGTACCATGATCAACAGGTAACGTTTTGATAGACTATTATATTATTATTAGTATGACAACGATTTTCAGCTCTATCAAGAGCATCAAAACGGACTGCCAGGCTTTGAACAGCTAAACCAAAGTCCAAAAAATAACGAAAAGCTTTGTGTCCCATGCCGAGCAATTATTAAAAGGTAAGGAAAGCGCTCGGCTCTTTACGGTTTTAGTGGTCCCTAGCTTTTTTACTGGTCCCATGTTGGGACCAGTGGTCCCAAAACGGGGATACTGGTCCCATAGCAAAACCACTGGTCCCATGAGATGGGACCAGTCATGGGACTACTGGCCCCAAAAAAAGCACTGATTTTGAGAGGATCATCTTGGGACCACTGGTCCCAAGATGGAAAACTAGTTGAAGCATCGAAAACATGGTACTGGGAATTTTTTTATTAAAAAATAATTAAAAATTATTTTTCTTCCCAACACTTGGAACGAGAAGAGTAGCACGTGAGCGGGACTTTGAAAGTTTTCTGGCAGGAGAGTTAATTGCTCCGAGATTCACAGGAGCAGTACTAACGATTACCAAGAAGAACAAAAGGAGGAAGACGTTTGAGAAGAAAAATAATTTTTGATTATCATTCTTATATATAAAACGCCCGTGGATTCCGTCCGTTTGTCCGAAGATCTGTCGCGATGTCCGCGGAATGGGAAGAAACAGGAAGTTCACGAGCAAAACTTGAACTTGGGACCTTTTGAACGATATTCACGTGTTCTCCCTACTGCGCCAAACTCGCACAAAATTAATAGAGCAAAGAGAAATAGATAAGAGAAAGCTCACATGAACACGCTGAATAAATTTGAACTTTTGTGAACATGTCATTTATAGTGAGCGGCGTAGCCGCGAACAGTCCAGATTGCAAATGCGCCGGAGGCTCATGGGCAGGCTGGTTTTCTTATAAAAACATTCCCGGTACCATTTTTTTATTGCTTCAGATAGTTTTTCATCTTGGGACCAGTGGTCCCAATATGATCGTCTTAAAATCAGTGCTTTTTTGGGACCAGTAGTCCCATGACTGGTCCCATCTCATGGGACCAGTGATTTTGCCATGGGACCAGTACCCCCGTTTTGGGACCACTTGTCCCAACATGGGACCAGTAAAAAAGCATGGGACCACTAAAGCCGTAAAGAGCCAAGCGCTCTTATGACCCCTCGTCGTTGAAAATTAAAAATACATATTGAATGCATTGCAGAAAGCTAATTCCGGTCCTCCACGAATTGGGATGTCTTGATCAACCTGCTATCAATGAAATGAGTGATCAGTGCCCTACAGAAACAAGCGTTACAGAAAATGGCAATCATGGTGCTCATGGATTTGAAAATACAAATTCCATGAAGAATAATGTGGAAGATCAGATCGGACCATCAAATGTCACAACTGCTCCACATCAACCAGTGAAGACTGAAGACCGTGTTGAAACTCTTCCAGCTAAACTTGCCGCGGAAGTTGTTCAGCAACAGTCGAATGAGGGAATGGAGGTTGGAGCGGGAGATCTTGAGGGTGCAACTCAGGATGTCATTCCACAACCACTAGAAGACACTGAGGCTCGGGACATTGTTGAGGAACAAGAAGATCAACGGACTGTTTTTGATACATCGGATGAGATGGGAGCCAATGACCTAAGTGAGACGAGTGTCATTAATACGGCTGTAGAAGATCCGGAATTTGATATCAATGAGATAGAGTGAGTACCAGGACAATAAGCAGTTTGAAGGTGGTGGAACAGGAAAGCTACGGGGGACTTTTTCGGGGACGTTTCATGCATCTTTGCGTCAGCATGTTCCAGCCTACGGTGTTTGCGGATATTGTATTACTAGAGCACGAAGTTTTCTAACGCTTTTTACTACAACACGCTGACGCAAAAATGCATGAAAAGACATCAAAAAAGGTCCCCGTAGCTTTCCTGTTTCACCACCTTTCATGAATTGAATAATCTAAGTTACTATGAACTAGAAAAGTTGACGCTTTGATTGAAGAGAGAAATTTAGGAGAACTATTTGAAAACGCATCAGTATTGTGTTTTGAAAACAAGCGTGTATTCTAGTTAAGTCTCTATAGTCCATGATGATATAATCTTCTTTTGTTAACCATCTTGAATTTATAAAAGAAAAATAATTCAGTATGTCAGTTTTCCAAATAATCTTTTTTGCAGATTCGGATACACACCGGAGGCGTCAGTTGAAACGGCCCCATCCAGCCCAGGGTTAAGCAGTGAAGAATTCATGGCTATCAATGATACCGAGTATGCAAAGGAATTTCCATCATTCGCTCAAACGTAAGTCATGACTCGATTCAAAATTTAAACTGCGTATGAATTGTTACAGGGATGCTGCGAGTATTGTGGGAACTTCCACCATTTCCAAAACTTTGAAGAAAAAGTATGGGAACTCGTTCCAAAGATCAAATTTTTACAATAATTATTTCAGGTTGAAAACAGAAAGAAGCATTGAAAGAGAGGAAGAAGGTGACACAGCAGCCCCACCAGCTGCTAAGAAGCATCAAAGGAAGCCAAAGTGCTTCATCACACAATCAGATCTTTGTGCTCCGTCTGATGTTCCAACGATTCAACTTTCAAATCAACTCAATTCGTCAGCAACTCTCAAGAAGGATGATCAATCACAAAACAAAATGTCGAAATCTGTGCCGCACAAGAAGCTATCAGAAAATGTGAGATTATCAAGTGGAGGACATGAAATGGAAAATGGCGCCTACAAAACCACTGGAAAAAAGTAAGTTCAGGGAATAGAAAGCTTTTATATGCTTTCAACTAGTATACTTTAAACCCTTGTGAAAAAAACCAAGTAAAAAACCATCAAAAAGTTAAAATTAACTGATGTGTTAACATTCTACCAAATTCCAATTTTTCAGGCAGTCCACCATCAATGACTCACTATTGCAAAACCGCCTGAAGCCAACATCAACAGTCCCCATCAGCTCAAATGCTCTCAAGCCATCAGTGAATGCTGATCAAAGCGTGTCAGTGTCTCAGAAGAAAGATTCAATTGTAGAGAAGGGAATGAATTGTGAGGAGAGAAGGCAAAGATATATGAGCAAAGCCGAGAGAAGACAGTAAGTTTGATTATATCTTTGCTAACACTAACTTTATGTTGAATCTTGGAAGACAAAACTATTTTTCGAATGCAAATCACAGAGGTTGCTTATTCCCTCTTGTTTACAGATTGAACAAAGAAAAAGCTCAAAAACAACAACAGAAAGCATCAAGCATGTTGTCAGAAAAGGTGGCTCCAATTCCAACTGGATATGATTCAACGGATGAAGACACTGAACCTGACACATCACCACTGACCAGCGAGAACAGTTCCGATGAAGTTGAAGCCGCTTCTGCAAATGCCCAGAAATTCGAGTTAGTTTAGAAGTAGAATTAAATCAGGAATCATTGTAAAAAAAATTAAGTGCCATGAATTAAATTGCCCTGCCCGCAAGCGCGTGTTTGCAGTTTACTCTCCGAACCATTCCTCAAAATTTTAGCTGTCGTATTCTCCTCGTTGTTCCTTCACGTCTATACCAGTCGGAAAACTGTGTGTTTACCTTTTTCCAACTGATTTTTATCAACTTGGAGAGTAAGCCTAAAAGAGATAGAGATGGATAGTTGAAGTGATCTGAAGAGTGTTTATAACTGTCATGCATCCCAGAGATGCAGTGTTGTAGTTGGTAAAATACTTCCGTTGTTTGTTCTAATAATATTCCATGCTTGAAAAAAAAACTGAAACCCTGCAAATCTTCGAATTTCTGAGTTTTCAATGTGATGGGCACGCATGGTTTGCCGAAAATTGCAAGACAAGCATTTCTCCAGTTAGTGATGTAGATGTGATATATTCAATGAGGAGAAAGTTGAAAATACATACCGCAATAAATTATTCGGGGGACATCAGCGAACACTAGTTTAGAATACGGTGATCATCTTAAATCCTGCATTTTTCAGGCTTACGGCAATCCAAGAGACTCATACAACTCGAGAAGTTGGAGAAACCGCCAAAGTTGAAATCCTTCCCGCCAAAGCTCGAAGATTGATGTAAGTTTGACAGCATGTTAATTGGGGACATTTTATTGTGAATGAAAAAAAAATTTTTCCAGGTTCAATGCCAATTTAAGAGAGAAGAAAAAAGCCGGAAAGAGTGGTCACACCGAGAACGGTCATGTTAATGAAAAAGGGAAGGGAAATAACATGGAGAACGATGTATACGAGCAGCAACAGGAAGATCACTCCGAACAACGTTCTAGCGAGAAGATCAGCGGGATGTGAGTATGAAAACGCCATCTTACTAGGAAACAAGAGCATCAGATCTTGTTTTCAATCCTCCTTTGTTTGATTACGGTTTCAAACAAACTAACAAACCCTGAAAAATGATATTAACTTTTCATTCCAAATTCAAAAATCCTAACAAGCATTTTGATAAAACGTGAAAAACGGCCGAATTAAAAAAATGATAATTTAGTAAAATTATTCAGGAACGGAACAAGTGAGGTCTATGACGACTATCTGAAAGGAGCAATGTCTGAACGTGGAAGTTCACTGGAAAAAACTGAGGAGACAAGTGCAAAAGCAGAGGATGGTCCAAACACGCCAAGAGAAAATTCAGAAGAGATTGCAGAGTTCATGGTCCAGTTCGATGAAGATGTCCTGAATGATCCTACGAATCCAGTCAAGAATCAATCCATATTCAAAAAAGGTGCTAAAGCTGAGCGGTTGAGGTTAGTTTCAGAAAAACATAATTAGTTTCAATGATCGCTTTACAGGAAAAAGGAATTCTGGGTATCAGCGTTGCGAACACAGTTCCTAAAGAAATACAACTTATCAACGCTCGGGAAACACAAAGGAGAGTTCCGATTGGTGATCTATTCGAACGCTATGGACCATATCAGGACCAAATTATTGGCATTCAATATCCCAACCGCCCCATCGGACTTACTGGAAAGAGATCAGACTGGTATCGGAAAGTTAATTTTCGAAGTGCTCAGTTTGTTCCCATACATGTCGAGATGCCCTGAGTTGCTGGAGGACTACAAACATGCTATGGAACATCAGCGTGAGAGTTCCCATGATGCAACTGAAGCTAAAAGATGGGAGGAACTCTACTCCTATCAAGAGAAGCTGAAACTTCGTAGAATCTATGAAGATGTTGTGTGTCTGCATAAAGAAGGAAGAATGGAAATACGGGAGTATTCTAAATGGATCAACCTGGCTAACTCCTTTTATCTGGAAAACTACAACCGACCTTTCTTGCCGACGGTTGAAGTTATTCGAAGGGATTTAGTGACCGGTATCATGGATTGCCACCTCGACCACTTTATTGGATACATCAATAGGCAGACCAACGTGAGGTTCTTAGGAAAGCAAAATAGTAAGTTTGCTGTATATCAAAGAGAAACTGAATAATTTGTACCCTTTTAGTACGCATGTGCGAATGGGAACGTTGGTTTTCGAATGCTTCTGAGGAGTACAAAGGAAATCGTTACACATGTAAAGAAGGGATCACCTATGAGCTCTTTGATGAAATAATAGCTGCTCTCAGAAATGACATTGACGAGAATCCGGAAAAAAGAGGAAAATTAGAACTTGCAATACTGTTTCTTACTTTTCTTCGCAGAGTTTCATCTACTATCATTACCGTAGATGTTTTCCATCATTTCAATGATCTTGAAGGGGCTATTTATGATTTCGAAGACATCGCAGCCCTTTTCGAACTCTGGTTCGGTGTTAATAAGAACACGTTTTTGTCGATCAATTAGGTTCTGGCTTTCTTTCGCTCAATAGTTTCAATTGTTTGTAAATTTCTCTTTCTCACTTTATCTTGTTTTGTGTTTTTGAAAGTATTCTTGTTGAACTTTTGTAAACGAATAAACTGTTTTCAATGGATAAAATCGTTTTTTTTTCATAATTGTTTTCATACAATAATTTCTTACTTGACACATGGTCATCATGCTGCGTAATTTTTAATTTAATGATTTCAGGTACATGGAACAAATATTTACAGTATTCTACGATTTGGGAAGAAAGAGTTGCGTTTAGTTTCCTATTTTTCCTATTTTTTCTAATATATGAAAACGAAATATTCTTCGAATAGCTCTGGAGACCCTTTTTTTATTTCTACTTGTCTACCTTCTCTTCGAAAATACTGCATTTTCCAGTTTTGAGGTACCTTTTCCTGTTTCTACAATGCCGCCTAATCTCTTTGTTAATTCTAAAACTTTATCATCACTTTTCAACTACACCCCTACAAACTAATTGGATTCAAAAATCTCTAAAGGAAACATTTATTGTCTGCGTCTCTCTTAGTTATGACACCTACCTCTGTATTTTCGAAATGACGACTCACCAACTCGTCGTTAGAATTAGCTGCGCACACTACCCCTAAAACGAAGTTGCACTCACGTGCGAGCGGGCTATCATCTAGGGCCTTTCTGTGTGGTAGTTTACTTGTTTTCTACTCTGTTTTTTTCTCTGTGTGTCCTATTGAGAATTAGTGGTAAAATTAGTGAAAATCCGTCCTGGCTATAACGAGTCTCTAATCGAAACCATGGAAACGGTGTAATCTTATGAGCATCTTTTCATTTTCACGTTGGAAGAATATATCCGAGCTACCTATCAGGTATACACAGCGTCTGAACAAATTTCTGATCTTTCATTCAGTTCGACGTACCATATTATTTGATATATTTTCAACATTGCTTATGTTCCTCTTCGTATCTTTTTTAATCATTTCTCGTTTACAGTTGCTTTCTTTTTTGTTACCTCTTTTTCGGTTAGAAACTTCATGAACGTTGAATTTTTAGACAGTTAGTCACCTATCTTTTTCTCTATCAGATTTCCAATTTTTTCATTTACTCGTTAACTTTTCATTATCAATTGATTTTGTTTTCTTTTAAAACTCTCTCTTTTTTGAAAAATCCTCAGAAAATTCTTCTTATCCATTAACTTGTCACATGATCATCATGCCGTATAATTCCCTAATTTTTGATTTCAAGTACGCATGACGAGTTCTGAGCTTACTTATTTGTTCATTAAGCTCACGTATTGGAAAAGGGAAGTACAAATTATCGGATTTTTCGCAAATTGTAATTTCCAGTTGTTGAGAACTTTATTATTTAGTGTTTTTCACAAGTCTCCAAAAAAATACAAGCTGGTATGATTTTTTTAACCTCGTCCTTTCCGCCATGAGTGGTCAATGCTCTTTTGTTATTTGTCGAATAGATGTTGATTTCTGCATAGATATCAACATGTATAAGTTCATTATACCCAGACAATCCAGTGGTTTTCTTTAACTGTCTATGTTCTAACTTTTGTTAGTTATTGGTTTGTTTTGTGTGACCTTGCTTCTTATTCCGTGGCCAAAGTCAGTGGGCACCGCTTCTTCTTACCGCCAAAGTTTTCACTTTTTACGAATATTTTAATGTTTACTTTTTTAGTTTTTTTTTTTCAAAGATATTATTTCAAATTTTTCGTTGGATAGCGGAATAGTGGTAAATGAAATCCAGTTTATACCTTTTTTCTCTCTTTCTCCCAATTTTTTTCTTTGTTTTCTTCTTGCTTCTCATTTGTTTCATCTCCAGAATAAATTCTTAGTCAATAATGAACAAATTTGCAGGACCAATTAGAAATCTACTTCTCCCAACTGCAACCGAACTGAAGAACTACCTAATGAACGGCTATTATGCATCGGGTTAGTTTTATGAGGTGTTATGCATCAGATCAGTTTTCAATTTTATGAAAAATTGGGAGATTACAGTACCCAACATTAATACACCATTTTTGAAAAGCTGAATTAAAAATCCATATTTCCAGGTGCAAATCCGTACCATCATTATGGTCAGAATGAAAACTTCCCTAATGGGATGACGTATTACATGTCACCACAACAATCAAACCCCCAGCACGGACAGAGTAAGTTGTTTCATAGCGATAAAAACCAAAAAATTGAATTGTTTGGAGAAGATGTTCAACCGGCTTCTGTTTCAGTTCTTGCTAAAATACAGTGTATACTTGAAACTTCAAAATCAGTGAATCTTGGAAACCTGGTTTACCCAAACTGTTTTAATTTCGGATAACTTAAAAAATATTTCTGTTTCTGTTTTATGTCAAACTGTTCATCTGTTTCAGACTTCACCCAGTCTGCACCTCTCTTTGCTTTCGTTCCTCAACCAGTTCCTTATGGTGGATACAACCAGCATCAATATGCTCCTCCACCTCAGTACCAAGAACAACAAGTAACGTTTACATTGACTTTCATATTATTATTATTATTAAGACACCATTTTCAGCTCTATCAACATAATCAGAATGAACTGCCAGACTTTGAACAGGTACAACAAAGCTCAAACAACAACGAAAAGCTTTGTGCCCCATGCCGAACAATTATCAAGAAGTAAGATAGTCACTTTTATGAAAACTTTGTGGTCGAAAATTAGAAATGCATATAAATCACGTTGTAGACGACTGATTCCGGTCCTGCATGAATTGGGATGCCTTGACCAACTTGATTTCAATGGAATGAGTGATCAATGTGCTACAGAAGCAATCGATACAGAAGAGGACAAATATACTGATCATGAACTTGAAACCACAAATTCCAACAAGAATAATGTGGATGGTGAGATCCAACCATCAAATGCCACAGCTGCTTCTCATCAACCAGTGGAAACTGAAGATTTTCATGAAAATCTTCCAGCCACACTTGCTACAGAAGCTGCTCGACACCAGTCAAATGAGGAAATGGAGGTTGGAACGGGAGTTCTTGAAGCTGCAACTCAGGATTTCGTTCCACAACCCCCGGAGGGCACTGTGGATCAGGACACTGTTGAGGAACAAGAGGATCAACAAATTGTGCTTCATGAACTGGCTGAGATGGAAACCAGCAACCCAAGTAAGACGAATGTCATTGATGCGGCTGTAGAAGAACCGGAATTCGATATCAATGAAATAGAGTATGTACTTTGGGAACAAAGTTTTCAAAAATTGATATAAAAAATCAAAGGGATACACATATAAACTGAATTAAAGGGGAAAACTGAGTCTTGAAAAACCATTTTATGGATATCTAAAAAAGATAAATCGTATTCTATTTTGAAATTTAGTTTACGATAGTTTGCCAATTTACTATAGTTAATAACCAGTCGGTGGCGCCGCCTACGGCAGCTCACCTCCTTTTTGTTCGTCGCTGTGCTCCTCAATGGGGATGGGGGGTTAATTTGCCATGCTCAAACTCATTTTCAATAGTTGGGCTGGGATGCACCTAAGCCTTCTTCTTAAGTTACACACTTTGATTTTTTGAATGCCCGCCAAAATTTTTGAATTTTTGATGTCCCGCCAAAATTTTAGATTTTTCGAATTCGCGCCAAAATAATTATGTTTTGACGTTTTCGGAAATTTCTAGAAGTTTCTGGAAATAGGGAGAATGCTCTGGAATGTTATCCATCGAGAGCTTGCCAGTTGAGTTTTCGGAGTACCGTAACTACCGTAATCCTACAGTAATCTCCTCCATTTTTTGTCGGTGTACTATTGGGGTCCCTGAGATAGTACATGCAAAAAATGGAACAATTATGAGCGCTTCGATCCCTTTTTCTAGCTATTGTTGAGTTGTCTGGTTACTGTAGCTACCGTAATCCTACAGTAACCCGTGCTTCGAACGTTATAGAATTGAAGCGCTCGGTGACCCATGACTACATGCCAAATATGGTAGAAAACGGTCGAGGGGTACAAAAGTTATTCAGTGATAAGTGCGGCACACACACACACAGAGCTATTCCTTTAGTATATAGAAGAGATGATAAAAACTTACTCATCTATCTTAGGCTGCATACACAAAAACATTTCACAAGTATAGTAGTCTGACTGACTTTTCTTGTAGATTCGGATACACACCAGACCCTTCAGTTGAAACGTCTTCATCTAGCCCAGGCATGAGTGTTGAAGAGGTCGTGGCTTTCAATGAGAACGAGTATGTAGAGGAATTTCCGTCATTGGCCCACATGTAAGTTATGCCTCGATATTCAAAATCACAATTGCGTACAAGCTGTTTCAGGAATTCTGAGAATGCTGTCGAAACTTTCATCATTTCCAAAACTTTGAAGAAAAAGTATGGAAATTCATTCCGGAGATCAAACTGTCACAATAATTATTTCAGGTTGAAGAAAGAGAAAAGCATTGAGAAAAAGGAACAAACTGCAGAGAGACATGAGACAGCAGCCCCACCAGCTGCTAGAAAACATCAAAGGAAGCCAAAGCGCTTTATCACACAATCAGATCTTTGTGCATCGTCTGATGCTCCAACGATTCAGTTTTCAACTTCTCACAACTCACATAAGATGCAATCAAAAAGAGCGAGATCTTCAAGTCGAGGACGTGGTATGGGGTGTCGAGCCTCCAAAACCAATGAAAAAAAGTGAGTACATGAAATGGGAAGCCTCTCCATTTTCACAATTAATGATATCATAATTCGTTGTTGAAAAATCAAATCAGATAATTTCACAATTACTTCACGGGTTACCATTGTTTCAATTCGAATTATTTAGGCCGCCTTGCTTCCCTGTCACCATCAACTCAAACATTTTCAAACCAGCAGTCAAAGCTGATCTATATGTGCCAGTGCCACCGCAGAAAGACACCACAGTAGAGAATGGAATGAAATATCTGAATTTCCCAGGGCAGAGATATATGAGCAAAGCGGAAAGAAGACAGTAAGTTCGAAAATGTTTTGTGTAAAAACTGAAGTTTTCTGCTGATTTTTTGTAGACGAAAGAAAATTCAATGATATCTAACTTCCGCTTGTTCACAGATTGAACGGAGAAAAAGCTCAAAGACAACAACAAGCAACATCAAAGATAATGCCATTAGAATTAACTTCTCTTCCACGTCAATTCAATGCAATCAATGATGGTGAACAGTCTGAAAAGTGTCCATCTCTTCTTACTAGTGAGAACAAGTCCGATGTAGTGAATTCCCTCTCTGTAAATTCACAAGAACTTGAGTAAGTTTTCCAATCTTCAAAAATCAGAACCCGTTTTGAAAAGCATTATACACTTCTCCATTCAAACCTTATATACCGTAAAACAGCAGCATGTATTGGGTTGAAAATCACCATAAAAATCACTCAAAATCAAGAAAATTTCAGGTTTGAGGGAAACCAAGACACTCAAGTCTTTCATAAAAGCGAAGAAGCTTCAGCAGAGAATTGGACACCGGATGTGCGCAACTTAGGGGAAAATCAACCTGTAAATGACCAGCCTCCGTTGATGTATGAAAGCAAAGCCGATCAAGTTGAAGTTCTTTCTGCCAAAGACCGGAAACTTATGTAGGTTAAAGAGCGCATCAATCGAATTTTCATCCTTTGCAAGTTTATAATTAGATTATTTTCAGATTCAATTCCAATCTACGCCTACAGAAGAAAACGAGGAAGAGTGTCACAGAGAACACAGAAGGTGAACCCTCCAATGTGCCGCCTCCCGCAAACCCTAAAACATCTACAAGTTGGACGGAAAAAACAACAACTAGCAACTCAACAATGAACAACATCGAATCTACATCATCTGCACCTATGTTACCACTATCAACAAAAGACGACATTCCCGATTGCAAACACATGGAGCTTGATGTTAGCCAAGAAATGAGAATGTACTGGAATGCAATTAAAAAATGCAGATATGCATATTTGGCTTTTAACATTCCGAACGTTGCATTAGACCTCTTCAAAGACGATACCACTAATCTCGGAATGCAGATATTGCAAAAACTGCAACAAAACCCAGCAGTCGACTGTAGACTCCGATACTATAACAAAAATCATTCAGTTCTTTGGCAAATGAGGATGCTAGCTTTTCAACAAGTCAAGAACGACCATGGGAGAACTATGAAACTTTTCGAACTTTGCCAATCGGAGCAAAACAATATAAATGTTCAAGACATTGCTGCTCTCAATAGTTTGGGTTTGTCTGACGAGCATGTGAATAGATGTTACCCTGCGATGGTATCGGCAATAGCAAAAACATATGCACGTAGAGAATATGGCACGTATGAAATAACACCGGAATACATCAAGAAACATGTTGAAACTGGATTCGACGATAAATATCTGGTCCACTTCTGTAATTATATCAACCGCCAACTACGCAGAAGATACTTCGATGATGGAATAGGTACGAAATAGGGTATTTTTCTTTTGTATCAACTTTCGTGAACATCCTCGTTTTGGAATTAGTTGGGGTGGGATCTTAAAGTATTTTGTGTGTAGATTTTTTGAAAGTAAAATAAGACCGATAAGATGAACTCAAAAGATTTTTTGGAAGTAAAATAAGTGATTTCAGCAGAGAAAAACAGGAGGGAAACACTGTTATCGGAAATTTCCCAAGTTTGCGACGACGGTTCTGAATTGTTGAAATGCAACACGCAAAGATGTAAAACTGCATTCAGAGGAATGAGCCAGGTTTTGAAGAAAAAAGGTTTCAAAGAGGCAGCTAACCTGTTAGATTTTCTACGAAAAATCAATTCATAAATCATCACAATAGACTATTTCAATTGTTGCAAGGTACGTCGTGATCCAGACGCTTCGAATCTCCTTCTCATATGGTTTGGTTACCAATAGGGCATGGTTGAAGATGACCCTACTAAAATAAATACCAAAACTTGAACGTTACTCTGAATGTTTTTTCTCTAATATTTTGTCTAGGTTCATCTGAAATCTATGGTTCCATGTAAACTGATCAACTTCCATGTTGCTTTCTGTTGTGCGTGTAATTTTGTTTTTTTTTCTCGTTTGCTTTTGCACTTTTGTTGTTTTTCATTTCACAATTTCTTCAATCTTATATGTTATGAACAATCAAAATGAACTTTCCACAAGCACAAATGAAATCCTCTCCAAGAAGTTAGAGTATTTTAACGGTTGTGAAGCTAAAAGGTATTTGAAGAAAATAATGTATTTATTGGTCTTACAGAAGTAAAGTGAGGTAGTAACAGAAACAAGATTTTTTTTAGATTTTTCCTATTTTATTTACAATATGATATCAGGCGGTAAATTTCAAAAATTAAAGTAAAAGAAGGCGGAAGTATATATAGCTGCCAGTGAGAGAAGGACATGTGAGAGAGAAAGGGGAAGTGACTTGATTCGGGAACAGAAAACCAGTAGTGTATGACAATAGAACAATTTACATAGGTCTCAAAATGAGGACAGAAACGATGCCAAGTATATACGAGGCCACCAATTTTTGTTGAGCTGACATGTGGAGCATTGGCGGAACAGAAGATGTGGCGGACTCTGGCTCTCCAGCAGTTGGGCATACAAGGGCAATGGCGCAGCAGAAGCCGACCACTAGACAAGCCCACACGTTTGCCTGATTCTAAAAATTATCTTTTTTTTTGAATGAAGACTAGAGGTTATTCACAGGAAAGTAGTAACAAATTTATCTTTTTTGTAGCTAATGAAGTAATCAATTAGGGCGCACTAAAAACTGCGGAACGACATGATTTCTCATCAAATCGTTGTGAAAATGCACGAGCTGACTCGAAATTTTGGTGCTACCCCGCATTAGAACTGGCAGCATTAGAACTGCCCCGTATTAGAACTTTCCGGATCAGAGCCTGGCCATATTCAAGCTCCCAGTTGCGACTCGGAGCTGAATTTTCGTACAGAATATGACATTGCGGCCCTAAACATTTCCTCAATTTTTTGAGTTTCCAGATACTTCGGAAGTACCCGGTTCTAATCCGGCCAGTTCTAATACGGGTCAGTTCTGATGCAGCCAGTTCTAATGCGGGGTAGCACCGAAATTTTTCCTGACAGGAAGTCACTGTGTCAGAACCTTGCCCATCTGAGTTTTAGCCTTCTGGCGTATTTTAGTTAGATTCTCCAAGAGCTCTGCGCAAAACGCTTTACTCTATAGGTGCCTAAGCGAACATGGTTATGAATGGGTTCTTGCGATGAGCTTGATTAAGGTCAGAGTCTACAAGCTTTACTGTAATAACATTCAAGCACACATTTTTCAGATCTGGTAGAAATTCTTCAATGATAATCATGTGAAACTACCGAGGGCACATGTGGCTAGAGGGGAGATCAT
Source organism: Caenorhabditis brenneri (assembly GCA_000143925.2). Lineage (NCBI taxonomy): Eukaryota > Metazoa > Nematoda > Chromadorea > Rhabditida > Rhabditidae > Caenorhabditis > Caenorhabditis brenneri. The sequence goes on from GL379816.1 coordinate 392,599, forward strand.
CATTACCACCCAAACCAGTACTTTCTTCATTGCGCTATGAATTTTTGATACTCACCCTATCCGCTCCTCTCTCGCTCGACGTTGAAGAACTCATTCTGTTTGCCTGAGTTAGCCTCTCAAATCGTTGCTCATCAGAGTCGAATTGCTCGCTTGGCACTGTTATGAGGCTCAACACGCATGAACCGCTTGACTGAAAAATGGAAGCTAATTGAAAAAAAATTATCGGAGTTGCCTTACCGTGGGCGCCCCTTTCTTACAAATCTCAATCTTCAACTTGTCGATATTCCCCACTGGCAGCCGTTGAATGCATCGGACCACGCTGAAAAAGGAAAGATGTGTGATATGTAATTATGTTTGATTGACGTATCCAACATTCAATCTGTTGAGAATACACCTGTCACTGTCTAATTACAAGGTCTTAATCTGAGTTCAGATGGAGATACAAAGGCAGCTGTCAACTGTCTGCTATACAGAGTAGTACTAAACGTTTTTTGTCGTCAATTTGAACTCCCAACATGAAACACGCTGAGAAGTATTGGAAAATTTGAGTCAAGCAGCGGCAAAACTTGCATTTTTCACTTTGGAAATCATTGGTTTGATCTTGTGTTAGCCATGTTTATTTATTGCTGATTTTCGGGAAGTTACATAAAAGTCCCGCTCAAATTTGGGCTATACTTCCTGCCACGACTTTTTGGCCGTTAATAGTGTTTCCCATAGCATTGAGATCATGGGAATGAAAATAAGAGCTCGGCAAGGCTAGCAAGATGGAGACCGTCAGTTTTCTGCTAGAAATAGGCAACAGATAAAGGATTCCAGCACAAATGCACGACGTTTTACGCTCAATGAGGCTTTCTCAGACTTTGAAAACTCTCCATCGCTAGGAAATTCACTGAAAAGGTCCTCGGCTGCGACGTGACAGCTTTGAAGCTTGGGTGGCAATGAAAACAATGCTTGGACAAGTCTAGGCCACGATTCCTCCAGGTCTCTTCCTAGGGATCCCTATGTATTTGCTGTTCTTTGAGTCCATACCCAAGCTTTCTTCAGTTTTAAACAATAAAACTTACATGTCCTGGCAGCATTTGGCTTGAAGAGTGCCCGTTGTTTCATTCACTGTGTAGTTTCTTGTAGCCGTACACAGAACTGGAAATATTTGATTTCGAATTGGATTAAACCAAATAAACTCACTTTTGAATGTTATAGCATGCCCAAATGGATTGTAGAGAGTGAAGAGCTTCGCCTGACTCTTCTCGCTGAGGCGAAATCGTAGCTGAAATATGGGAGATCGGGGTGATGAGTGTTGAAGTATATTTGACTCTCTACAGATGGCTTGATCATAAAATAATCTGAATTTCCATGATTATGCTGCCAAAATGGCATATCAACAAAATTCCTCGATTGAAGAAAATGCTATGTGGCTGTTTTAGATTAAATTAGAATTAGAATCTGGAAACTAATCCACATCCTCTTATTTTTGAGCAAAAGCAATCATTTTCATCAGTTCTCCGAGGCTCTTAACCGTGTCGAACGCTCCTTCAATCCTATCTTAAATTTCAAAAGAAAACTCACTTCTGTTGTGTTGAGGAATACCGGCAATGCATCCTCATCTGCTCCTGACATGGGTTTTGTTGAGACAAATTCTGAAGGAAAACAATATTGAAAACATAATTTAAAAATTAGCAATAAGCTTTCAAAGAACAAAAGAGTAAAGGGTAACTGCGCAAAAGTCGAAACCAGTTTGTTCCTATTAGCAGATGACGCGTTGAAGAGTAAAAGAAAAAAGAAACGTGATCGCAAGAGAAGAGACAAGAGTAGCGTCCCTCAGCCTTCGTATCGACCCGACAAGCCATTGTAAACACGCTAGGCACGGAGAACACGCCAGCTGGTATGGCTGACGCATTTTCAGTTTCGAGGAAAAAATGGGAGATTTTAGATGTATTTCGCAATAGTTAAAATGCGATATTATGAATGTGTAAGTTTTTCAATTAATATTCCCAGGAATCATGCTCAATTCATCAGAAATTTCTAAGAAACCCGATAAAACAGCTCACCATTCGGAAAAATAGTAAGGAAACAGCACGAAAAATTCATTTTCCCGATCATTACTGACTTTTCGAAATGAAAGTGCACTATAAAACGAAAAACAATCAATGTGTGCACTGTTGCAAAGGTAATTCAGTAGGAGAGAGGGGGAAGAAGGACAATAAATACATCGCAGTGGCAGGTGAGCAGTTTACAAGAAGATAGCGTAGAGGGAGATGAACCGCAGGATGCAAAGAATGAAGGGTTAAGATGGTCCATAAGGGTGTGGGTAGGTAAAGAGAACGAAGAAAGGTTTGCCTGGCTGTTCTCTCTAATTTTGTGACATAATGATGGATAGATACATCTAAATTTTCTTTTGGCACAAATCACAATGTTATGAGGAATAAGGATTTCATATCTAATCTTCCTATTAGTTATGATAAAAAAGTCTACTTCATGGAAACGACGCCGTGATTTTTCAGTATTGAATGCTGTCACAAAATGTTCGGAGTGCTAACCAGTGTCAAAAATGCTTTTCATGCAAATGCTAAATACTAAATTCATTCCAAACAAAACTTATGAAGAAATATTGCAAAAAAAGATGAAAGGTGAATTCATACTGACAGCCGTGTAATTTCTCCGTATTGCTACCCAGTTGCCTGCCAGTCAAGTATTTAACCAATGTTGATCCCTATTTTTAAGAGAAGTGTTCAAACTACGAGATCAAATCACACATTTCTGCGTATTTTGATGGTTCTCAGGGATGGACAATCAGCAAAAAATGATCTGATGATAAGCTTACCAAAACTTTTAACAAAACACATTCTCCCCGAGGAAAATTACAACTTCTCAAAAAAAGTAATTTGACGGAATACTCAAAGTTGTCTTTACTGGCAAATAACTTTTCAAATTTACGGATCAACAAACTGACATACCTATAGATATTTATCAGTGTTCGTTACGTGAACATCAATCAAAATTTCCTCATCTACACCAACAAACTATTTGTCAACAAGTTGCGAAACTTTTCATTTCAACGAAATGACTGTCAAGAAATTAAAATGAGAAATATTATGAAAGGAAACCTTCATCCAATCAAGAGAATCTGAACAGATTGCTATCTAAACTTCGAGAAAAACCGAAATTTTGAAAACAGTGAAAGTTGCTACTTCTCCCCGTTGAACAAGTCATATGACAAGCGGTTGGTGATAATCATCTGATCTTCCACGTTTTTCACACATTTTCGTTCTGAATGTTTTGAAAATTTAACAAAAACTTTTTATTTCTAACCACTTCAACACAAGGAAATGCTGATTGGAAATACACAAAGAATGGGTGTGTGGGAAGAAAATAAAAGAGTAGTGGGAAGAAGGGAAAATAGGGAAGGAATGACTTCAAAACATAATTTTCCCTACTAGTATAGACGGTGTGGTGTTTTCACAATTGAAAAAATTGGAAAAAAAATCGACGAAATTGGAATAAGACAAGAATTGGAAAATAGGGAAATTATTGTAAAAACTACTAAAAATCATTCAAGGGTGTTCCTATAAAATAGAGAGAAACGAGCACATAAATGCTCCCAAATCATATAAAAAAGGGAAGATAGATTGAATTTTTGAAAAATTGGAAAACATAAGATAGCTACCAGTGGTAAATGGGGTACTACAAGTTTTTTGGTGGAGAGCGAACAACCGTGGTGTGTCTACATAATTCTGATAGGCAAAGGAGGTCTAGGGATTGGTGTACACGGAACAATTTGGGAACAAGAATGCACATAATTTAGGGGTTAGAAAAATGAAGGATAGTTGGAAAACAAAGAAAAGTTACTAATAAAAAACATAACTCAGAGAGCAAAGGAAAATGTACAAAGGAGGGTGGGGAGGAAGAGAGTTTAAGTGATTCAAAATTCTAAAACCGGAAAGTAGAGCCCTACCGGGAGTGGCCATTTGGAGTGAACAAATTTAAGGTGAAGATTTGAAAATAGTATAGGGAAAAAATCGAAAATAAAACATGATAAATTGAAAAAGTAGCTGAAAACTAGCAGAAGGGGTTGAAGAAGCGTCTAATTGTTTTGGGAAATAAAGGGAATAGGAAAAAAGGAAAACTTTAGGATACAAACGTGGTATCAAAGGACAAGGTTATATAGAGAAGTGGTTCTGAACTAAATTTGGGAAAATTCACAATAGAAAATTGAAAAAGAACTTTGAAAATAATTGTTTTTTTTTGTTTTTTGAATTTTTTTGTTTCAAAGGGTTTTGGGGGTTTAGTTATGAAATTTCAAGAATCTTATATATGATCCGCGGCGACCTATTTGGATGGGAAAGAGTTGGTTCTAGCAACAATGAAAAAAACCGATTTGGGACCTATCGAACACAAATTGAAGGTAGGATTGTGATAGAATGATTGGTTGTAAAAGTGATTGGGAGACACAAAGCTCTGGGGGCAAGGAGAAGCTTAGAGTCATTTGAAAAGTTATCACATAATATCGAGACGATAGATCATAAATAGCGGCATCAGATTAATGGGAAAGAAGGAAGGAAAGAGAAAGGAGAGAAAAAAGAGAAAATATACAAATAGGGTACCATTGATGATTTGTAAACGTCAGGGTTGTAATTCGTATTTTCATGAAAAAGAAATTAAGGGAGACATCTAACTGGAGCAGACTGGACATGAACTCTGGCTGTCGAATCCAGAACGAGAACGGTCACGTCCACAACGAGCACATGCAGGAGCTCCGGTTTCACAGTCGTTCTGAAAACTCATTTTATGTTTTATTTTACAACTGCCTCAGTTAAATGTGCTTACCCCGAAAATATTGTAGGGAGGACTGTGTTGAAGACTAGCTGATGGACGGATCCCGCCGTCATAATTATCCTGTGGTAAGCTGATTGAGAGTGGTGAGCCCATTTGAACTGGGGCCATGAATGGGGACTGTGGTATGTGCTGTTTGATCTGCTCGAGTTGTCCTAACAAATTGTTCCGTTCGGCAAGGATTCTGTTCTTCTCCATACACTCTCCTTCGAAACGCATTCTCCACATCTCCGCATTTTGTCTTGACTGTTTCAATGCCTCTTCCAAGTACTGACACTTCTCATTAACACTTCCAAAGTCTTCATTTGAAATTGGTTTCATGTATTCATTGTACATGGCTTCTTGCTGGTACTCCTTAGGAATCATCTCAAAAGTTGCTCCAAAGATATCATTTGGCATTGGTTCTTGTGGACCACCGAAGAAACCAGAATTTCCATATGGGTCCAGAGAAGCGTTACGAACTGAAGACAATACTGAAAAGTTATATAAACTTTTGGTATCTGTCGCGATTTTACCTTCATTGAACAAGTTGAATTGAGATTGGTTACCAGTCTCATCGATTCTTGGTAAATCCAGACTGAGCTCATCCAGTGTTGCTAATGACGTATCTGTGACAACATTAAATCCACTGTCAGATCTGCACAGTGAAGAATGAGATGTTAGCGCTGGATTTCCAGAATCAAGTCCTTGCAAGCCACCACTTAATATCATATTCCTTTTGAGCATGTCCAAATGTCCCATATTGAGGGAGTGGGTACGAAGACGTTGATCTCCTCCTCTGCCAAACTGAAATAAATAAAATTATTTGGATTCTATTAACAATGCAAGTTTTTTTTACATCGAAACCTCCAGTTATCGGAGAACGCTCGTATCCAGGAGCTTTTGGATAGCTGCTGGAAAGTGAATCAGTTGTTGCATATCCTTGTTTTATTGGAACCCTGGTTTTGAGAACTGACGAATAGCTTGGAGAAATTCCATTAATAGGTGATTCAAAACGGATTTGCTCGGTTGGAATGCTGACTGAAATGTGTTCAGAAGTTAGATCTAATCTGAATATATATGAAACTTACAGCCATTCGGAGATGGGCTACATTGTTCTTTGGGACTTGGTTGGGTGCTTCCGACGTAAGGGTTTCGCTGTGCATGAAGCTCAGAATCGTGGTGAGCAAAGGCGCAGAACACTGCACGAGGGCAGTATCCGTGCTGAAAATTTGCAAGATAATGCATTCCAATCATCTGGACTTGGTAGGAAAAGGATTGGGGATTCAAATAACCAATTTCTAGAGTTTTAATTCCACAACTATGTAATTTCCAATTCATTACATTCAACGTTTGTCATCTAGTTCCGATCTCGATAATTCCAAGAAAAAAAAAGCTTTTTAAGTCTTATAAATTTCAATTCACTCCCGAGCACTATTACTCAAGTTTTCCCGAATTCCACTCCCAGTTATCTACCTCCAACATGTCATTGCACTTTGTCGATTTATAGATTTCTGGATGAAATTGTTGTTCAGTGCGAGTATGACAATATTGACAGTTATCCCCTGCTTCACAAATGTCCGGATCCAGCCACTCATCGATTGTTTTCGCAGCCGGGCACGGCGTCGATCTGCAATATTCGTTTTCTATTGGGTTGTTTGTGAAAGAGTTAGTGTCGTTCTTTTTCCAAAAAGTCAAACGTTTGAATTTGACAACTTGTTTGCTCTAACTCTATTCTCCATCTCTCTCCATCTGTTTGCAATGTTTGCCAAGAACTTTGGCGCTTACGTTCATTTTGTTTAGGTGTGCCCAAGGTGTTATCAGTTATTATCAGCCAAAACGTCTCACCTGTACTTGTATAATGCCGGCGGGCGTCGGCGATCCTTTGAGTTGTGATAGAAAGGGCACGCATATCCTTGACGGCAAAGTCGAGCTGGTTTTCGACACTGCTCCGTCTTATAGCATGATAGTACGTGGTCTTGTGCTGCAACTATTTCAGAGGTACAGTACAGTCAAATAGGTATAAATCCCTAGTAAAATAATGTCTCCCAGTAATCCTATTTCATTTTTGACCCTTCTGAAGGTTTTTGATCTCTATGTTCCCTTATTTTTTCTGCTGCCGTCCGGAAATGTTGGTGTAAGAAAAAAAGGATCATCCGTCGTCTCAATGTCATTACTACCATCTGCAGATAGTGCACAAAAACAAGCGCATCCATTAACTTTGACCGACGTTTCCCCTTCCCTTTTTATGTGCCCGCCAGTCCCCTTTCTTCTGGACATCCGAATGATGTATCCCATCTTTTCTGGATGCCCAGCCGTGTGCGTGTGTTCCCAATGACTCAGGGAGAGCATAGAAACTTGAGAGTTTTTTGTTGAGCCTCCCTTTCCCAGTGACGAGGGGCAGATGGTCATGTGATAGACGCAATAACATGGCAAGAAAAAGTGGGCGCCTTGAGGAGAAAGAGCAGCAACACAACAGAAAAACGAAACAGATAGATAGCCAAAGGGGAAAGAGCACGCACGTGAGCACGGCCCACTTGATGCTTGATAATCTATTCATCTCAATGTTTTGAAACATTTATTGCAAAAAAAGTCACATTTTCCAGATAAAAATAGAACTTGAAACTTGCCTTGGACAAGCAAATTTTCAGAATTTGTTTTGAGAAATTTCGAGAACACTCCTTATTTTGTCTTGCAAACCAAAATTTACATGCCATTCCCTCTTCAAAACAAAAAATGCAACAACCCAACCCAAACAGGAAAACAACTCACAGTGCCACTGTGGATCTTCGATCACAAAGCTGGTCTTATCGCGTCCCTCGCCGTCGACGACCGTCGAAAATCCGACTTCGTGTTGGTCGAACTGAAGAACCGAAAGATAACTGGTTTTGTTAGGGGAATTCTTGGCTACCATTGGCGGACGAATATCGTTCGCTGTATGGGCGAAAGCGCAATGGGCACCGTTCTGCAAATCAGTATGTAAATCGAGTCGAGATCTAGATGAGGGGGGATAGGGAAATGAAAAATAGAAGTGAGAAGAAGGCGGAGCCTATTCAAAAAGTTTTGTTTATCAGGTAGCTCATTTTCAGTGGAATTTGATTAAAAGTAAAATAAGTATAGATGAATAAATGTTTTATGAAAAAGAAAAACCTTGACACACTGCCCCCGGGCGTCAGTTGGATGCACACATTGAGCTGTTTTGTAGTACCGAAGATGGTATTTCCGTTCTACATCGCCAGACACTCTATGAAGAAATATACAGCTGAAAAAACAAGAACTTTTCATATAATCTTATAGAAAATGAGCTCTTACTCGTCCCCATCCGGACAAATACCGGTGTTCTCGTCATACTTGTCACAATAAATATCGGGAGAATAATTGAATGAGCCATCGTTTCTCTTCACCGGCCTAAAACTCTCAAGATGTTTATGGTTTATCTCTATTCAGAATAACACACCGTCGTCTCCTTTGATTCGCGAAATGCCACTTGAAACATGTGAAGGGCCGATGTTGTTGGCACTGGTGTTGTTTGAAAAGAGGACATGCTTCTACACGGAACTCGTTTAGGTAACTGAAAATGATGTGTGTTATTCTTTAATTGTTCCCTAAATTTGCAAAGATCTCATTCAGATTCACTAATCAAGCAGTCCCTTATTTCCACATTTGCATTTTTAATTTCCTGAGGATGTTATTCTGTATACAACTGATCCAATTTGGAATAAATGAGTGTCAACATCATGTATACCAAAAGACAGATGTTTTATTCATTTGCATCCCTTGTTTCCCAATTTTTTGAAAGAATTTTGTATTCAAGCATTGAACATTTTCAAATGAGACATTTCAAATCGAGGATTGTCATTAGAATTGGATTTTCAAAAAATTTCAGCGTGGAGGAATTACAGACAACATCAACTTGAAGAATAAGAGGAGAACAAAGACATGCAATTGCGCTCTACTGGAATAGGATGCACTACTTTCTTTGCACTCTCATTTCTTCTCCATTTTTCAGCTGAAGCGTTTTTGGAATTGCTCATTTTGTTACATTTTTACACCAAACGTAGACAAACACTATAAAACGACTAATTCAAAAGTTTTCGGAAAATTCTTTTGAATAAACGTTTTTCTGCGCGATTTTTGATTTCCTAAAAAAAATTGTTGTTTTGTTTTATTTTTTCGTTTTTCCTCGTATTTTCTTCCCGAAAAGGTTCTCCCATCATACTCCTGCCAATAAAAACCCCTTCCTTCGGTTTCCTCTTTGTATTCCTTTTCTCCTTTTCTTTCAAAAGTTTTTTTGACCATATGATCATACGGATATTGAAGCAGTGAGCACAGCGGACAACGAGACGCAGTGACGCCTAGAAGCACGCAATTCAGCGGAGGTGGCAGATAGGTTAAAGTGGGCGCTAGTGGTAAACAACTGCGCTGCGGCGGCCGTCACCCCTCACTTTTCTGACACTGGGGGTAGAGGAGAACGGAACGTGTACATTGCAAGAAGAAATGAAGAAAGAGAGATAATAAACAAAAAATAACGTTTGACGAAATTTGATAGGTTTCTATTTTGGCTAGATGAAATTACTTTAAGCAGCTAAACATAGAAGCTCCAGAACATTTTTGTAGAGAAACTCATTCTTCCTAGCTCCTAAGATTTGTTTTCCGAAAATTTCAAATTCTGTCCACTAATTTTGCACTCACTGTTGATGGCTCGGCTTTTCCTGTATGAAAGCGTCCGGCGACGGAGATGAATTCTGTTGTTGGCCACCACTTCCCACTGAATTCTGCCGTTGAGTCTCCGTCATCGAGTGACGTCGCGACGGCGGTTGGCCAGCGTTGAAAACAATCGGCTTCGGATCGCTCTCACTCCGGTTTGATTCTGCAAAAAGTTACTGTATCAGTTGTAAATTGATTTTTAGCAGAATTAAGAATTTCACAAAGACAACACCTTCGAGAGCTTCCAATAAAGATAGAAGGGAAATGGTTGCAGCGCCAGGGTTCGGTAAAAGCGGAATAGTTGATTAGTTTTGTTGGTGTTGGTGTTTTTGTTGTTTCGAACAAGAAAACATGGCCAAAACTGAACGAATTATCTTGTCGATGGCGTTAGAAGTGACGTGAATGGACACAATGACTGTACAGTCTCCACCCCTAGTTTCGTATCCTCCAACTGTTTTCCCTACCTCCTCTTCAATATATTCTACACCTCAAAATGGGTTCTTTTTTTGGTCTGCCCCGTTTTTTTTCTCAACTGTTGCGTAGCGTGGCGGTAAATTGAAGATGGAACGACCTGATTTTGATTCGTAGCGCGTGATGTTTACGCAGGGTAAGCAACATGCATCTATTGCAGTATGGCAGAGACATTGAAATAGACAGAAAAAAACGACGCGGCGCCCTAAGGAAAAAAACGTTAGTGTTTCGGAAAAAGTTTGGAAAAAACTAAACTCCGAGAGTTTCACCAACTCTTTTTCTTTCCTTTGAACTAGAACTGCTGACTTTCGGGATGGGTGGGGAGGAAACGCAAAATTATTGTATCATGTGAGCAGGCAAACACTGGAAAAAACAGCAAACGATGCAGCAGTTTCAATATGTTTTCATGTTTCCAATAAAACCTAGGATGCCGAACCATCAAACTTTGTTTTGATGTTTTGAAGTTTCACGGAAGAATCAAAGATTTCCAGTTTGTTCAGTCAGGGGGTACTGTAGCCATAAATTACCTACGCGTGCTGGGAATGCTAGGGAGTGTTTCCGTGTTTTCTAAGAAACGAACAGCTTCTTCATCTCAAATCGGACATCGTCCACTTCAAAAAGCTTGTTTGTAGTCGTGTTTATTAGCGTTCCAGGCCGTTTGGTTGCGAAGACGATGACGATGATGGTGGGAGAATGCGTGGGGGAAGTGAACGAGGACTGATAACAAAGACTGGTAACTGATTATTCTTTCGACTTTTGCCCACGGATTAAGATTAGAAAAAGGAGGAACGGAATGTAGGAATTCACACGTAAAGTTCAAAAAATTCCAAAAATTTTCATCAGGAAGCCATACTGTAGGAAATGGGGGATAGGAAATAGGAAACTGAAGGTTATGAAGACTGAGCACCAAAAAAGAAAAGAAAACATAAAAACTGGGACAGGGGTCTTTTTCGCTGTGGGTGAGGGGTGCCGTGTGACCGACCCAAACACCCCCAGCAGTAAGAAGAGAGTATGGGAGCAGAAAGCAGAGGTATTGTAGAAATCGCTGAGAGGCGCCGAGACGCCGCGCCACAAACATGCTTCTTCTTCTTCTCCTTCTTCTGCTCCTCTATTGCTCCGACGACCACGAGACATCCTGAGACGATAACTGGAGCCCTGAGGCCCAGTGCTCGGCGAGCATCTCCCTTCTTCTCTCATACCCCCAGGCCGACCCCCAGTTCTTTTCTGTAGAGAAAAAAAAATAGTTGTAGGGGAGCAGAATGAAAGGCGTTCTCTTTTTTGCCTTCCATACACCTAACTGCGTACTATTTGTGCATTTTTTGTCTGACTAAGAGCACAAAAGATGCGAAGGGAAAGGGAGCGGGAACGAACATAAAAACAGGTAGGAGCCAGGAAAACTGAAAACAAACGAAAATTTCATATAAGGCACCCTATGAAAATTTATTTTAGGAGAGAAGAAACTGAAAAAAGATGTAAGCAGCGAACCATTATGATTACCAGTGATACAGTGTTTCATGGATCTTTGATCTTCAAATTTTGCGGGAAAGTGCATACTTTCTGATAAACAATTTCTATATAGGGCAGGTGATAAAGAATCAAAACGTCACTTTTGATATTTTTCGTGATTCTTTTCAAATGTAAATGTGAATATTAGGAAATTCATAAAATCATATCATTTTTGTAATAGTGGGCATGATCCTTCAAAAAGTAGAACAGCCAACAATTGAAAATCTAATTTTTCACAGTTTTGATTCAATTTTCGTACGAATCACTTTCTTAGAAAATAGCTAAAATTTTTAAAGTCATTTTACTAGGAGCGTTCGACCCGGATATGAATTCCATATTAAACTAATTTTAGTATCCAATATCCTACGAATAATTTTATCGAATAAGCCAAACAAGTCAAAAGCCGAGAGCAATAGCGATATTTTCGTAGAAAGAGAAGAAGACTCGAACCAAAAAAGCCTTCCTAATAACTGTTGTAAACAAATTTTTTCTTGGCTAACGACTACTTGATATTTTCAGAGAAAGTATACTAATGAGCTTCTTCTCCTTTATTCTATATTCTGTGCCTTGTTTCAAAAACTCCTTGGTTTTCGGGCTCCAACAGAAAGAAGAGTCTCACCACTTTTTTGTTGGATCGGCTTAGTTTGAGCATCCCGGAGAGCTGCATAATTATGGTGTTCGTCATGTCTAGAAGATGTTTTGCAGAGAGATGTGCTATTTTTTGTATCGGTTCTTTTTTTTCGGACAATTTTGAAAATCAAGCACACTCCTGTGGAAAAAAAAGAAAATATTGTTGTTGTTCTCAGGAAAAATATCAAAAATACTATTGATACTTCAAAAGTCAAATCTTTATCCTAGATCCCAGATTATCTGTTTATGATCCTCTTTTCCAGTTCACTCGATGTTCCTATCCAGCTCCCAAGTCATGCCAGAGTGAAATGGGTAAAGAGGAAAAAGCAACACGAAGCTCTCAGTTTTCCGTTCAAGACGGGCACAGAAAGCACCGTGTTTATAAGGGAAAAAAGGAAAAGGAGGGACGAATCCGCGTGACTCTTTGCTCAGCTAGCTGAAGAGCTCGCTTCGCTGCGTTGGTTAGAATGAATACTTGTTGCTTTAAGGATACGACAAGTTTACAGAAGGAAAAAAAACACTTGTGGGAGAATCAATGAATGTGGAATTGGAAGCAAAAGAGAAAGCTCTGAAAAAGCAAGAAAAACATGTTGTTTTCAGAGAATATGGGAATAAATCAAATCACGCAACCCAGGCTCTGCATGAATTTCAGAGTTTTGAACCTAAGACCTCAAACATTGAACTCAATTGAATCCGATTCAGAGGATTATAGGTTTTACTTCCATTTGTTCCTAAATGAAAGTTTCAAAAATCATGAAACAAGGTTTTGCAGTCATCCAGACACTTCATTGTTCGCTTTCCCTCCCCACAACAAAAAACGTCAACAATTTCGAAAAAAAACTCGTTTCGAAAGGTACGAGTATTGGGCCGGAATTGTTTTTGTCTTGGTCTTAGGTTCGTGGATGGATCAAGCTTAACGCCGCCGCTTCGTCTGGCATCTTCTCCAAGAAAAACTAGATGGGAGTCAAAGGGTCGGGGAGAAGATGACGTTATGTCTATGGTTTTTTGGACGGAGAAAATAAGAAATAAGAAAAAAAAAACAGTGATTGATGAGAGATCTTGAGAATAAAAGTGGAATAATCAATTTCTTCGAATCGCTAGACAGGAAATTGCATTTCTATGAGAAATAATTGAATTACTAATAAGATAGTGTTTTTGTATTTATAACAAAGTTTCCTATGGATGTTTGCTTTGGAAAAAACCGGGAAAAGAGAGCATGAATAGAGAAGAGAAAACATCTGAAATTCGGCTAATGCGGAAATGATATTTGAAAAATTAATTGAAAATTCTCGTATGAAAAAAAATCATTTGAAACAGATCTGTAGATCGAATGAAGTTTGTTCGACAAATTTTCAGATTCCAATAAAGCCAAATTTCATATTCTTCGACAATATTTTCTGGGTAAACCCATTCAACTAAACTGGCTGCCTAAAAATGCACACAGAAATTGTGAGCATTGCTGGAAGCTGAGCATGCCTGTTCAGGAAAAACTTCATTCTTTTCAGAACACAGAAAAAAGAGAAAAAGCCATTTCGAATGCCACGAAAACAAACAGAGCACACAAACACACGTGAATTTCTTATGGAGGGACAAGCAGCGTTTCGAGCGTTTTTCAGTTGCAAAATTTATTAGTCTCATTTTTTCAGGATCTTATTTCTCTGTCTACTCCACTTGAGACATAAAGAACTGGATTTAATTTTGAGAAAAACCTGTGGAAAAGTACCGTACTCACCTTCATCCGCACGCGACAGTACCTCCATTGTGGCACATCAAATCTCCTGATAGATTTCAACTTTTTAGGTTCGTTCTGTAACTTTTTGAAGGGATCATTCCAAAAAAAAGAGACAAAAAAAATAATTTCAGGGAAAAAAAGAGTAAAGAAAAATTAGGGAAAGAGTGAAGAACGGGAAGAGAAGGAAGACATAGAATTTATTGATAGTTATCAGTTTGAAAATGAAATGAGAGTATTTGCCTGTACAAATATTTACAGTTTTCAACCTTATTTTTTATGCTGCACGACTTAAAAACTGGTGACTTTCCATGCCTATCGTTGTGTCATAGGTGTTGATCGACAAACAGTTCTTTCTCGGACAGATTGACATACGCGAAAAAACTAGTAAGTATCTGATGGACAGTACATCTTTTGGAGGTAACCCCGTTTTCGTTCATCCATTTTTCATATTGTTGGGAAAACACCCATCGATGTTATCTACTTCTGTTTGGAAACATTTGATATAGAAAAAAGAGAATATTTCGAAAATATACGAACAATAAATTGATAATTGATTGTGACCCGAATGAAAAACTGAAGTGAAAATGAAAGCGGGCAAATAAAAAACGTGGTGATAAGCAGAAAACTGAATTATTGATAATGCCATTGAACATTGTTCATGTGAAATGTGATCGATGGAATCGAAAGTCGAGAAAAACAAAGAAAAACTGTGGGAATTGTATTGTTGCAAATTAGCATCAAAAGATTTTTGATTTTTCAAATTTTGTATCGTGAAAAATTACGTTCTCTTCATTCCAGCATTTCGAATTTATTTGATCAGTAGTAATTTGAGCTGGATAATCTGAAGAGTTTTCAAGCAGGAACTGCTCATATAACTCCACTATTTTGCTCAGCTGACGGGGACACAAACAAATTACGAAACGTTTTGTTTTGTGTGTGTAAGAACACTGGATACATTTTTCAGGAGGGAGAATGCAAAATGATTTTGAAAACAGAAATGAGGATGAGCAATAAAGAGAGTGGTTAGAGATGTGTACAATTAATCCAGCCAAAATGGCATTTTCATATTTTTTGAATGCCAGAAGTTAATTGAATTTTGTACAGAAATTTTATGTGGGGCATTGACTTTGATGAGAAATTGTACAAAAGTCAGTTTCAACGGGTTTGAAAGATGAACTTTTAAAAAACGGAAGTGAAACAAGAATCAATCAGTTTCAAACCGGATTTGTGTTGATAAAAGGTCACATAGGAAAAAAAAATTGTGAAAAACCACTAACATTTTGACAAGCTTCGAGAATATCTGTAAAAGCAATTCAAAAATTTCAAGCTTGGAACGTCATAAATCTTCGTGAGAGTAATTTTACTAAATTTGAATAGTTGAACAAAAGAACTCCAACAGAAGTTGTTTCAAAAGGATTCGCAACGTTTTCAGAACTACTGTTCACTAAACTATATTTCCGATCGGGTGAAATCTCTCAACCTTGGCCTCTTCTGAAAGTACTTCTCCATTTCAGTATTCTTACTCTCGAGAATGTTTGCGTTACTTCGTTTTTCTGAAATACATACTTCATATCCCATGTTCAAAACTCATTTTTCATTCTTTTCAGCAAAAAGAAACTTGAATATCAAACGAGTTCTCTGAATCATCTTTTTCTCTTCGTCTCACACACTATTTCTTCCAGTTTTTCTCATGTTTACATCATACTACTCCATTTTTCAATATTAGTTTCTATTCCTATTTTGTAGACGAAGAAAACATCATCTGAGACGTATTGTCTGGATTGAGAAAAAGAGGTAGTTGAAAAGAATGGAAAATTGATGCTTTGCGTCCAGGATGTGGGAGGAAAATTTATGGAGAATAAAAAATAGACAACCGGAGACAAAGAATCACAACGGCAGGATTGTTGAGTAGAATTTGAATTGAGGAATTATTTTGAGACAGCTTCTGGAGAAGGAAGTTCTCGTAAAAAATGCCGGCATGCAATTTTACAGAACGAAAATAAACTCACAAAGTCAGAAAATGACGACAACTAGGCAACACAACTCTATTGGAGGTCAAAAAACGAGAAAGGAGAAAGAGATTAAAGATGTTGACTAGAAATAGTGTGGCATATCATATGATTTTTTTGCAGTTCAACTGATTCCTGGTGCATTTTGAACTTTGTTTTTGGTCCCAAAACACGAAAAAATAACGTTTGAAATGAAATGAGAAGATATAAACTACAGAAACGTGAAAATGAGTGATAAAAGCCATTCCCCCAACCCATCAGAGTTCGTTCAAATTCTTGTACGAATTAAAATTGGCAGGTTGTTGATTTCGAGAACGACCTTTTCAGAAGGAACTTAACAAGATACCGGTTCGAGAATTCGAATTCAATCACATCAAATCAGTGGGAGACCATAGGAGTGTCACGAGTTTTTTTAGTTGGTTGTATAGTTCAACAGAACAGAACAACAATATTTCTAGGTGATCGGAAGTAGAGGTCGGTTTGATTTCATCGAATGAACGCATGAAGGAATGTGAGGGTTGGAATTCAGAATGAGGAAATTTTGAGAAAAAGAACATGTGTGTTTGCAGTTATTTTCCGGAGGATAAGTCTTGGAATGTCACGGTTCCTGAAAGTTAGATGAACATTTGACAGCCAATACTGTATAGGCTTATCAAGTTGAAACGCATCACTAAAAACGTCAGTGTCTAACTATTGAAATGGTTGTTGTTGATATCCAGTCGAGCTGACTGTGTGATTGTGAATCAACAAAATTGGCAAAGCTAAAAATTGATCATTCAAAGAAAAAATACTGCGGTATGAATAAACAGTTTTCAATTTTCCTAACAGATAACAATATCTGTAGCATACTAATTCTAGATAATGGATTTGTGCGAAGTATACACTCATGAAGGAACCTAGGAGGTTGAGATTAAGAAATCTTTGGCATCATCCAGTATTTTCCGCAGTTGTGAATAATTTCCTGCTGAGGAAATTAACAATACTAGTCCAAATCATTGCAAGTAACTCCAGATTTGCAGGAAGTTCTGCAAATTAGTTTTGTTTCCCAGAAAGCTGGAACCTGCAACGCATCTGAATTTGCAAAACTATAACAAGAACTTCGAGTGCCGATTTTGAACTCAGAGTTGGGATGCCCCAAAAAAGCCCCGAAAAAGTTTATGTTCACGAAAAAACGGAACGTCAATTGTTAATGGTTTTTTGGAGATTTTGAGCTTTCAATTTTTCAGTTTTCAGCATACTAAAATAAGTAATTGAGAAGTCAGATAACTACTTTGAGGTTGCTTGTAACCAGAAAAAGAACCACATAATGTGAAAATCTAGGAGAGGGAATTCAAAAAAAAAAGGAAGCTCTCAACATGTTTGAAAACTGTCACAGAGCCCATTAGTTTTTCTTCGCTCTGTTGCAGAATAAAGAAAGCGTGCACCACCACCACCTGCCATGATTAATCATTCTCATTCGAATCTGTATGTCCGCTTGTTGGCCTTCGATGGTTCTCGAAGAGGCTGACGTCATTCGGCCCCAAAAAAGGAGGGGAAGACGGAAAAGAGGAGGAATACATAATAGTGATCCTTTGTAATTGGAACCACTCCTCCGGTTGGCAAATGAACACTCTCGACTGCTAAACAATCACTGTTTTTTCGGAATAATACGGGCAAATTGCCCAGCTAAATTGAATAACAATGATATCAAAAAACGAAGGAAATGCTAACAAAAGAGTGACTGGTGAGCAGAGCTGAGCACAAGCAAATAAAGGTGTTCAAAAGAAAACAGAGAAAAAAGAGAGAGGAAGAACTGTGAGAAACAACTCAAAAGTATACACTTATTGGCATTTAGTTTGAAGTTTTGAGAAAGAATGCGTCTCATCGTTTCACATCAAAAAAAAACTCACACCTCCAAGGTTACAATTATTTGTACGTCTTGGTCACCGCGCAAAATGATTGACTTGTTTTCTTCCCAATCCGAAAGGTCAGATCACAATACATGTGCCATGTGATTCTTATATGAATTCAAATTGCGGGAACTGCAGTTCTCAGCTGACTCTCAACGATCAAGGACAGGGAATTGATGAGAAAGGGTTTGGTATTCAGAATTTGAAAAATGGAATGGAAGGTATCGATGTCAATAATCTGATGAGCAGACTACTAATGAAGATTATATGATTATATTTATGACACGTGAAACTTTGATTTTAGTTTTCACAAAAGCATCATGTCTTGTGAGACTTGAATCTGAAAATTCAACCAGAAAGATAATTATCTCAACAAATTGGATTCAAAAACACCTGGAGAACGTTATTCATTTTTTCGGAGAGCTGTTCAAAAAACAATTACTTACAGAATTATCACATATACCTATCAAACTTAACGACTCGTTATGGCCGAGAACATAGTTACAGCTGTACAACTTTTCACAATGAAAAGGGTTGATCCATTCAATTTTTTATACCCAAATGATGCGGAACCGCTAGAAATTGATAAATGCAGAAATATTGGTTGAAAAAGATCATTTTTCAGATGTAAGCTTCTGTACAAGTTTGCAAACGTTTGTTGGTTCAGCAGGCTTGAAACGGTTTTGCTGTCTACACAAACCAAAACTAATCCGAAATGGGCGAGCCCGGTATCAAAAATATTTTGATATTTGAAAAACTGCGGATAACTCATCCTACATTCTGT
This sequence comes from Caenorhabditis brenneri, assembly GCA_000143925.2. Taxonomy (NCBI): domain Eukaryota; kingdom Metazoa; phylum Nematoda; class Chromadorea; order Rhabditida; family Rhabditidae; genus Caenorhabditis; species Caenorhabditis brenneri. The sequence goes on from GL379816.1 coordinate 411,136, forward strand.
GCATTTCCAAAGTTTTCTCACCAATAGTGTTTTTTACAGATTTATTTCAAGAAAATAGTTACTCAGAATTTGAAAAAGACAATACTACAAGAAACATTCAAAGAAAAACGGGATGAATTGGAATGGATGAATTTTGTTTTAGACTTTGAATTAAAATCGACTAAAAAAGAAGTGAAAAACCAGTTAGTATGTCCAGAGAATAAAGTAGTAGACAGGGACATATCAAAGATCATGGGACTCCACAGAAACGTGGCAAGTGTATGCATAGCTTTCAGTTTTAAAAAAATGGGAACTATAAATGGGATGAGAGTATAAACGCCTAAGAAAATTTGGTAACGGGAAATAAGAAAAATGAACTTGCAAATCGGAAAAAGTCATTAATAGCGTTTTAGGAACTGGGTTTGGCGTGTTGGGAGGTTTACAATGTTTGGTTTCCTTCAGTTTTTTGTGGAGAGGTTGTTCCGTTGACATATGCCTCCACTTTTGAAGCGAACCGTTTGTTGTTGTGCCATTGGTTCATAACACGTTGACGGGCTTCATCTTTCAAGTGTTTGGAGATTGCTTCTCTGGAAAAACATGTGTTTTGACTAGGTAAGCAGCTATGTAGCATGAGCCAAGTTTTGGCTTGATTTTGGTATTTTTCGGAACAAATTGGCTAGCTGCGACTTTGGCAGCACCAGAAACCTTGACGCAATGCTTAGTTTTGGAAATGAGTTAAGAATGAGCATCTTCGTTCATAATGGACAAAAAATCACAGCTATTTTTTTCAGAAAAGTAATTGTCGAGGTTAAGAGAAATTTCCACTACCTAAAACTTTTTTCAATAATGTCTACCTAAACTTTTTTTAATAATGTGTACACACTATAGTTTCCGTCATTCTACTCACTATATGAAATAATTTTCAACCGATTCATTCTTCAGAAACACTTTGTTCCGCTTTTCCATTAAGACGATGATACCATTTCACAATACCAAGAAAAAGTTTTAAATGGAAAAAAGCTATCCTTACACATACTGGAAACTCAAACTAGATCAATTTCCGTTTTTCAGGATAACCCTTTTGTTTTTTAATTTTCAAATGCTAAGACTAACCTCGATGGTGACGCTCTTGGAGTTTTTGGCTCCGCCGCTTTCCTCTTGAGCCACTCGCGGAACGCTGCTTCCGCATTATCTCGCTTTTCCTTGTCATCTTCTTCGAACTCCTTCACGCGTGGACGATTCATGCTCTGAAATGGAACTTTATAATCAATAAAAATGGCATGAAAGAATGTATGGAAAAAGCAAAGGTGGTCTACTCTCAACACAGATAGTTTTCTATTGACTGTTAGTGCGAGACACTTGGATAGAAAAGAGCTCGGGAGGCGAACATCAAACAGTTGACTGTTTCAACAGGAAGTTTCTCTGTCTTCCTCCTTCCACTTTTTTGGGAGAAAGGAGGACACTTTTAACAATATACAACGTGAGGCACTCTTTGCAACTATTTTACAGTGTATAGTTTTGAGGAGGAAATGAACAATAGAGAATAGGAGGCAACAGTGGCCGTATGTGTGATTATCACAATGTTTCGTATGCATTCATTGATTAGGAAAAGTGCATTTTTGATGAGTATAAGTACATAAATTGTGTACAATGGAAGTTCTAGGGAAATGGATTATACTTTCTGGCAAAGAAAAGAAGATGGGAGCAGGAAAAGCGAGAATGACGGGCACTAGAATTGGATGCTTCCGATTCCCATAGCAACAAAAGCACAAAGCGTTTTGTAGTCAATTCCTTTTTTGCCGGATTGATTTTGAAAAAACTGATGTAATCCAAAAACAAAATTTTTTCACAAGTAAATATTTAGAGTGCGACCTAGTTCGATGCGTTCCATGTAAAAACGAAGGAAAAAGGATGGTCCTCACCGAAAACTAAATTGCATTGTATGGGAAAAACATCAGAAAAAGGGATGAAACATAGAAAAATCAGAAAAATTTGTATTAGAAGTTTTAACTTTCATGTTAACGTTTAGATAACACTTTTCAAACTTTTGGGGTTTATACTTTGGGACTCAAATATTCCAAAACTCTGAGGTTTGGTATGTCAGGAAAAAAATTCTAACCATAGAAAACTGGTTATTTTACCCATATTTTTCTTGTGACCTTATGAATTATTTGTTGAATTGTCAGTTTTGACAAGTTTCGGAAAATTAATTAGGCTTTTTCCTTGTATTTCATTTTCTTAAAATTTTGTTTGTTTGAAAAAACCTATAAACTCTAAATAATGTCAATATTCCTAGTAATATGAAGATTAGAAGTTAGCCAACATTGAATGAGAAATAAATCGGCAATAGAAAGATGAGCCGAAGATGAACGAATGTGCCAAGAAGGATGTAAAATCTCAAGGGAGAACATGCTCGCATTATAATTGTGACGTTAGAAGGGGGATTTGCAAAAGGCTTTGACGAAAGCTTTCGACGGTTTCGAAAAAAGTGAAAAAAGCGAAGAGAGAATCGAAAAAAGTTTAAGAATGTTACACACTTTTTCTGCCATTCTGAACAGAACTGGACAATAGTCGTTTAGGTTCTCCTTTCAGTTACAAAACCATTCTAAACAAAAAGTATCAAATTGTACAAAAAATATCAAAAGGTGACCACTGCCCTTCCGATGATGATCGTCATCTGTACATATTCGGAGGGTGCTAGGACTACTCGAAAAACCTGATATTCATTGATTTTCAGTGCGAGTCAACCGCAAAATGCAGAACCAGAATATGTATGAATACATATTATTCAGTGCGAAGGCAGAGGGCATGGAGAGTGAGGAGAAATAGAGGAATTGAATCGAAAATTAGTAAAGAGAAGAGAGAATAAGTGACTCGACTAGGTTGTGGGGGCTCTATTGTGTCTGTTCGGCAGCCAAATTTGAATAAAACATACGGGAAACAACAGAAGGATGATGAAGAAGAAGACGACCTACCTGGGAAGAAATGGAAGATGAGAAGTGAAAAATATGGAAAAGAAAGACATGAGAGGTGTGGGTTTAATCGAAAATTTTGACGAAAATTATAGGTTTCGAAAATTTATGAGTTCCGGTTAGAGGGTACACGTTCCTGGTATTTTTGTAACCAGAAAATTTTGAAAAAAATCGTCTAAAACTACATTATCTCTTATCAAATTGGCGTAAGAAAATGATAACAATATGATATGATCTTGAGATATCAAAAGCAAGCAAGAAACAGGTTGTTATGCAATCTTCAGAAATCATCTCGGAATGTAAAATTATGGAAAAAAGAATTGTTAAAACATTTCAGATGAAAAAGAAACGCTACATTGAAAAGGTTCTTGTTAATTAGGAGATGACCTCGATTTTGGCGGAAATGGAACTGACTTGTTCAAAAATCGAATCAAATTCTTTGGGTATTAGTCATTCTTTGTTTTGTTGTAACATCGCCTTAATCCAGTTAATAGTATTCACTCAATACAAATGACCACACCCCCAAATTCAATAAATTGATTGAAAAAAGTCGAACTTCTAGAAAATTTGAAGGAAGGAAATGGCGGAAAGAAAGCGAGGAGAAGAAAAGCGAAATGCACTTTTCACACCTCCATGAACCTTTTCCCCACATTTATGACCCGAAGACGGCGTTCGACGTTCTGTCCTCTCTCTACCTTCCGCCATAATATTCCCGAATTTGGGAGTATGTCTCTGTTTGTGTGCAGACCGGCGTAAGAGATTCAGATTCAGTTTCCTTCTTGTTCCACCACGGCTAACGAAAGAATGAAATAAGGTAGAACAACATCCGAAATAACATAAGGAATGGGGTGAAACAAAGTCAAATAAGAGGAGTTCGGGCTCATCAAAAGCTCAGATTCTGGAAGTTATCTCAGAGAAAATGTACCCAAGTTCACTTTATTATCCCCAAAAGTTTCAATCTACAGTAATTATCAATCCCTACTTTTCCGCCTATTCCAATTTCCTTGAAAAACCGGAAAACTTAAAATTGTGACGACCTTCACCACCAAAAAAAAAAAAACTGAGAATATGTATGTGTGTATGTTTGTAAGTGTAGTAGTAACTCAACAAAAAACGCGTGAATCGGAAGTCGCGGCAAAGAGGAGGGTTTTTGGGAGGAAGATGGCCGAAATAAGACAGATAGCCTTGACTTGCCTTGCTTCTTGGCGAGCGAGCCGATTGTGAGAGCTGGGCCTCCATGTCCGCTTGCTGCTCCCGACTCCACGAATTGCTTCTCGGAGTGGCTCCACCGGTAGCCACCGACTGTAGAAGTTCGTCGAGTTTGGATCTGCGAGCCACGTGTGTTGTAGCTGTTTGAATTTCCACTGTCTCATCCGTCATTCTTTAAAACGATCGCGTGTGTTGAAATGAATTCTGAGGGTGGAGCTGGAGTGAGTTGTAGCTGTAAAAACAAAAATATTGTTGCAAAAAACCAAAAGAAAAGAGCATAAAGAAAAGAGACGAGTAAAGAGAAAAAGATAGACAATAGAAAGAAAAATGGAGGGGTTGAACTTGTGTGTGTGTGTCAAGCGAATCATGCAATTTGCGGAAACCCCACTGCCCACTTATGTGCTTCTGTGCTTTCTCACATTGTCTTTGAAGCTGAGCCTTCTCAAGCGAAAACGAAGAAAAATAGACTAAAAGCAACATTTTAGAAACACTAACAGAAACAAATTTAGTGAAACAGATAGCATGAGCACCACCTCTCCGTTACAGAAAAAGTTTAATTAGAGGCCGGCTGAGCCTTTCGGGATGCACATCAAATGACATCCCGAAAATAGAGAAAAGGACGAAAAAAGGAGAAAAAGAAAGAGGCGGGAGTGCTTTAGCATCGATTTCACATCACAAAAGAGAAAACCTCATTGGGGAATTGAAATTCAGGAATTCTCACAATGAAGGGTTCGCTTTTTTTGCAGTGTTCATTTTTCACAAAAAAAAAACAACCGGAAAAGGGAGGGGAAACGTCATTATTCTTTCTTTCTTCTTTATTTCCCAGTAGCCTAAGCTCATGGAGCCTGAATACCCATCAATCTATCAAGGATTATGCAAATGTTGGGAGATTGATTGAAATATAGTGTGAACTTAGCGAAAACAGTAGGAGAGAGGGAGTTGAAAAGTGAGAAGTTGGTAGAAGTGAGAGTTGAGGGATAAGACTTTTGATGCCAAATTATTTCAAGTTCAACAAGTTTTAGTAGGTGGAGGTGGAGGAATGCAACTCAAATAAAGTAGTTTGGTGTTTCAAAATTTTGGAAACATGTCATAAATTTCACGAAAGCTGGAGGGAAATATATCGAAAAGTTTAGTGATGTATCCATTTAAAATTAATCTCAAAGTATACAGTTATATATGTTTTTGTACTAGAAACAAGGTCAGAATCTGAAATATCTGAAAAAAATTATTTGTAAAATTTTGGAAAGGTTCCATATTCGAGGAATGCCGTTCATTTGCTGAGTTAGTGATTTTCCAAAATTCACGTGCCCAACCGGAAAATCTTTTTCACCTTTACAAGTTCTGGTGTATCCCAGTTATCGATTAGTTACTTCTTGTTTCCTATTACATGCGAAACAAATTTGCGGTGCCGAAAATTTTCCTTGAACAATAATTTCAAAAAACTTGGTATAGCATCGCGACTAGAAAACGAGTTGTCCTGAGACAAATCAAGCTTCGAAATTTTAGAAAACTTGGGTTGGTATGAATATTGAAACAAATTGCCCTTTTTTGAAAATCATCAAATATTCATGAGAACAAAACTGCTGTCAACTGGTGCGAACACTTTTCAAACACATTCTTGATGAACCGCTTTGATGAATGACGGGCTTAGGACAAACTGATGAATTTCGAAGGAGAACAATTTCCTAGGCCCAGTTGACATATGGTTATGTAAATTGGAAAATAGATGAGCGTGCACAAAATAATGGTGCGATGAAGAAACACGAGCCAGCTCCTCCAGTTTTATGACGAGAACCAATCGGAGATGGCACACAAATGAAAATACATGGTGTCGCGACAGCTGCCTCCGGGTGCCCGGAAGGGCCACCCAGGCGTCGGTCTCTCAGTACGAAATTATCGGAGGATGCCAAGAATGGGACCTCGACTATACAACAACACAGAAGATATGGAACTGCCAGTTGGAATTGGAAGAAAAGGACACAGAGAGAAGAGGGATGCACCAAAATTAGAATGGATAGGGTTAACTCGCAAGAGACAACTATTTGGTGAAACAACATTGAAGAAGAAGAGAAGAAGACACCCTTTTGTTAGTTGTGGTTGCCCTTTTTTGTGTTCTTTTTTCTAGGAGAAGCTTTCTCGGAAATTGGGTCCGTCGTTGAAGGAGCATATGGAGCTATAAATCAGCTAGCAATAAAGGAAGTTGGCCATTTCAGTATGAGTGACACCAGGAGTATATGTAGGAGGAGGGACCCTTCTAGGAGCTCTCGGTGAAGGACGGATATTGACACCGGAAAACTGAGGACAAACGTTTTTGAGTGAGCAATAATGGCCTTTTCTGAGTGAGTAGATGTAAGAGCACAAACAGAATATATAGCAAAGAGGAGGAAGAAAAAACAACAAAAAAGAAAGAAGAACGCGTAGGATTAGATGTATATATAAAATGAGTTTTTATATAAACTATACATTTTTTATCCTCGAATAGGAATGAGAAAGAAAAATAGGTGCAGTTTTTATAAACATTTTGGAAAAAAAACCAAAAAAGCTAGAAAAAAAGCAAATGTCACTCGATGAACATAGGAAAAAACATCATTCAGTTCTACAACTACAAATAAAATCATTCCGCTTTTTCCCAATTGAGTCAGCGTGAAATCCATACATATTATTTTACAGCAAAGCTCTTCACAAATAAGAATGTGTGGAAGGCAAGAGGCAACTGCTTCACTTTTCATCGAATTTCACTTTTGTTTCTTTTTTTTTTTGACGTCTCAAGAAGGAAGCGAAAAATGAGCCGACTTAACGAAAATTGGCAAACACAAGAAATGCCTAGAGGCTGTTTGAAACACGAAAGAAACATGCAACAAATTATGGTAATTATGGGAAAAGTGAGGGGACCAAAAGAATAGGAAATGAGAAAAAAAAATAGTTCAAAGTTCAGGAGAGAGAGTGTATCTGGGTATGGTCCATCAGTGGAAATGGAATCCAAACAACTTTTCGAATTGTAATAGTTCAGAATAAGATACGAATTCACATTGAATCAAATTGTTCGGTACATTTGGAGATCAAAACTCTTGTGTGAAAAAACTAACAAATATATCGGTACTCTCAGAAAATCACAAATTTTCAATAACTGTCCAGTTTTTGTCTGATTGACAATATCACTACATTTAACAATGATTCAAACGTTATTTTTGTGAAATCACTAAGGTTTGCTTCCAGAACCTCAATATGCTTCAATTTTTTGCTAACCAATGTAATTCAGAAGTTTTTGCGAGTGAGTTTTCGAATCTTATATCACTGTTTTTTACTTTCATTGCTGAAATATCACCATAGTTCCATCATTTCTGATTCTCCCATCACCATTTCACCAACATTTTCAAATTGTCGAATTCAAATCCTCCAGTTCACTCTCAAGATGCTAAATACACAAGTCACTCCCAAAAAACTATGGCGTCACACCATTACGATCGTTTAGCGTACTACGATGTCTTTCAGATTTTATCGGACAAAAAAAAGTGAAGAGTAAGAAATAAGAAGAAGAAAAAAAAAGGAATCGGAAAAGCGACTTTTGAACTAACCATCTCTCTGTTCAGTTCCAGTTTTGTTTTGTTTCCAGATGGTTTTGCGATTTTCCGTACCTACAAATTGAAAAATTGCTTCTGTTTGAAGTTCCCTATTGTTTTGTGGTTTTTATTAACAACAGAACATGTTCAGCATTTTTGTACACTTTTCAAAAAAATGACGAAAATATTGATGGCATCTGGTGTTTGCAGAACGGATGTGGAGCAAAACTCACATCACTATTTTTATTTATAAAAGTAACGGTTATGAGTATATTTGAAATTTGAAAGTTGTGTCACTATTCAAACGGTTTGATTTAGTTTCAAACAAGTCATGGGTCAAGCTTTGTGTTGCAGTTGTTGGTAAGTCGTTTGTCATTCATTGCTTCTGCACAACTTTGATATGATGCTTCATGAATTTAGTTTGCGTACACTTGAATGAATCCTTTTTCAATTTTTTTGATTGGACGCTTTGAAAAAAAGTTGTGAAATCAAGCCAAATCTGTGATTGATTTCGAAATCTGAAAAATATGAATCTAATAGGTAAAACAGTGTTCAAGAAGTTTTTAAGTAATTTCGACAATTGTTGGTTTTACAGAGTGTTTATTTCAGAAAACTTCAAGTGTTGAGTCAAATCAGTTGTTTGAGAATCAATTTTATGATAGCTTTTCCGAAAAAAAGTTTCCTACTTTTTTGAAAAAGAGACCTCTGCATTTTCAGTTCAGGTTTTTTGGTAGTTGAACATTGCTAAATATTATTTCCTTACTGTTTAGTTTTGATGGTTCCTCTCCCAGATGATCCTTTGTTCTCCAACCTTGTTGATCTTCTGTTAGTTTCACCAACAGAAGTCAGTAAACGTGCTAACTCTAATCCAATGTCAAAACATTCATGTCATGCTTGCACGTTCCTTATGCCGTTCCGTTTTCATTGCCGAAAACGTGGAGAGGGTGTTGCGTTCTTTTTCGAAAAGAGCTCGTCATGCTCCAGCACATAAACTGCTCTTGAGCTCATATTTATACAGTCGTGCTTCTTCACTTTTTCTGCGTCTCATTGTCCTTCACCCCCTGTCCATCCGTCCATCATCATCATCATCATCTACACCCATGTTTTCGTCTTCCATAATTGCTTCCTACCTCCGTCCTCGTCAGTAACCGACAAAAAATGAAAAGGAGGATGAGAGAAGTAGAAGAAGTCATCGGCATCTGCCAAGTGGTAACAAAGTGCGGATCGGAATTCGATCCCGCATATTGCATATGTCTAGTTTTCTTTTTTTTTTCTCTGTTTTTTTCTTACCGTTCGCCCTCTTTCTCCCTCCATCACCATGTATCGTGTTTCTGTGAAGTGTCTGCGTTTCACGATTACACAACTACTGTCATTCGTCAAAAAAAGACCTTCGACTTTCCACCTGGAAGCTCTTAGAGAATTCATTCACTTCACTTCCGAAAACCATTGACTTTCACTTCACTTTCATTGAAACTATCAAAAGTGAATATTAAGTGAGACATTTTCTGAATAAAGCGACTATTTCAAAAATCGTTTTGTACAATTTTTTTTTCGAAAAACTTTTATGTTTACATTCTTGCCAAGCGGGTTTCCTTTATTGTACAAATGCTCTTGCCTCAAATGCTATTACCCTTCGTTTTTAGAGTCTGCCCGCTCTGTTTCTTCTTCTCTAATCAGTTATTGACAGTTTACACCTCAAACAATTTTTAATCACCTCTATTACTCTCCCAGCGAGTTTCTCTCGTGTTCTGTTTTACCCACTATATTCAGTGTTTCTAACCTCGTTTTCGATAGGAACTAACAACATCATCATGATATGTTGTCCACCATGGTGAGTTTTTTATTCAATTCGAAACATTTCCAACAGCTTCAAAAACCAAAAATTCCGCATTCTTCCCTCAAACCTATGTTATGTTTGTAAGCATTGTCTAAACAGAGAAGATTGGCGAACACTGCGCAATAGACCGGGCGAATCTGTGCACCAGCTGGCAGTTCACCTCTCATCACAATGTGACTATTCACTCTGCGTCTCCAAATCTCTCCACACACCACCCGCTTCCACCACCATCACCATTCGCCAAGTCGCAATAAGACATTTTCAAATCGTGCTTGGCGCCTTTTGATTTATTAGCTTCCTTTTGCGTTTCTACAGCATTCCTTAATTTCGTTTCTACGCAAAAGAGAAATGAAAAATGAGTGACTCATTTAAACATGAGCCGCCCGTGTTTTGTAAATTAGGCAAACCAAACCGAGTGAAGGATGTATAAGAAGTAAGTAAGTATCCACCCTCCACTTGTCCTCCTCCTTCTCTTCAATCAGCTCCTATTCATACGCGTTCTTTAGTCCTTCAGAACACAACTTTTGCTAATTTAAGGTAATCACGGAGATCTTGTGCGTAGTATGTTGTATTTTGCTGACGTAAAGATGAGTAAAGTAGCAACGGACATCGGCTATTCTGATTTGTGTCCTTTTCAAAATAAACTGTTCTGACGATAGGTAATTATCGAGAAAAAGTAACGTTTGAATTCAAAGTTTTGATTCTTTCCTGGCAGCGTTTGAATTTTTGGTGAATCTTTAAAGCTTTGTAGTTTTGTTTGATCAAAAAACATCCAGAAGTTCAAATTTGACCACTAGTTACAGATATGTTTTAAATTCGGAATGACTATTAGCAATTAGGTCTGTTTCAGCAGAAAATATTATTTTTTTCACAGCCAAAAACAACGGATGAAAATTTTGTTATCTATCGCTATTCATTTTTTTTTGTTTGAATGAGCAGTTTTCTAGGGTTTCCATAGTTTCTCTAGTTGGTTGAATACTCCTCCTTCTTGGGCCCTTTCTTTGAAGTTTCAGCACTTTTTCAAAAACCTTTTCCCTGACAATTTGGCTTTCGCCATTTTCGGGATGTGACCCGTATCAAATGTATACCGATTTTCCATCTAAATTTTCTTTAGAAAATCTCACATTATAACGTTCATGTATATTCAAAACAAATTATCAGTTGATAGGGAACCCTTGGCGCAGTTTTGGCATCAGTTTTGGTGTATCGTTTTAGATACACATCCATATTTATTCCCTAAGGAGACAATTTCCGTTTGAATATATCCAATTCCGTTGCTGCATGTCACAGTTGTACTGTTTTCTACTGATTGTATTCGAAATCTCTTGTTTCCACCTTAGCTTTGAGAAATATGTTGTGGCGGAAACCATCACTTCATAAATTTATGATGTCATGCCACCATGGATCACTTAATCACATTATTAATAATAAGAATAATTTATATCAGTGCCTTCACTGTTTTCTCTCCCCGGGAAGGCCATCTTTATCCTCTTTCTCTGGAAAACCCGAGGAACCGGTTCATTTCATTCAAATCATTCATTTCGGTTGGATTGAATGAATGAATCCTTCTGTCTTTCTGTCCTTAAGAAGTGAAACAGAATCCCAGACGACTTCATCTTCATCGTTTTTCTTCTCCCAATTATCTGTCTCAACTGTTAGTCTCACCCAAGTCCACTTCTCACACCTTTTTACGATGCGTTCTGTTGGAAAAATGTTGTGTATGCGATTGAGTGTGTATCTATATGTATGACCTATGCAAATTCTTTATCCGTTCGCAAAATCTCTCTGCGTTTATTAATACAGCATGCACTTCGTCAAGAAAGTAACCGTAGAAAAAGAAGAGAATGGCGGCCCATTTCGAGGACAACACATTCCGTATTCTTCCGTAATAGGTTCAGTGTTGTTTGAGACATACCAATATATGGGTCTCGAATCAAATCTAGGTCTTCATATCTATTGAATAAGGTGCGGTGGATCGGATTCTCCAACCGCTTTTACTTTAAGATGTTGTTGTAGTGGTAGTAATACTTGCCATTAGTGACTTGCCAAATATGTTGTTTTCATCTTCATCATCTAGAGGACAAAGACGAAAACCGTTCTCTATTTACCGAAAAATTATGGATTCTTCGCGTGTTTTTTGTTATTGTCGGAGGAGTATTTTTTGTCGTTTCTCTTCTTCTCACTTGGTGATTCTGTCTGGAACAACGATTCAGATCGTCTTATGAATTCAGAAGCGATGAAGCGAGGTAGTTGCGATTCTGGTATCCAACGCAGTTTTATTCTAATTTTTAGTTTTCAAGGGCTAACTGGACGCTTTTTTGTGTCAGCTGAACCTTCAGAACATTTTCAAGCTGTAATTACGGTTGGTGTTAATCTATCGGTATGACTAACTCTCCAATAGTATAACTTCTCGGTGTTGATCAAAAAACCGACTAACTAGGATTGCAAACATTCTACCTAAATAACGAAGATGTCTTAGCCAGCCCAAATAGATTCAAGATAACACATTTCAGAATTTGATATATTTTTTTTATTTTATTTTTCACAAATCGACATAATATCCAGCCCTAAAAAAAAAGAAGCATGTATTTTCATCTGTTGAAAATTGCTCAATCTCTAGAAGCCATCCCAAATGACGCGTTTACGAACTTGATCTCAAACAAACTTGTACGTTTGAGTTTTCTTTTCTGAAGAGACGATTTACCTGTTAACGGCTGGGTCTTTGTTTAACTGGATCTGAATTCCAAAACGACTGCTACATTTTTTTATATTTCCTCTTTTCAATAGATATTTTTGAGTATTTTCCCACAACACAAATAACGATCCAGCACTTGTTTCTGCTTCAGCTCATCGTGTAATCCTTCGCTACCGTCCATCTTTCCCTACCCGATCACACGGTGAAAGAACGGACGATGCTGCTTTTGCTTGTAAGCCGCCAGCGCCTCACACGCTCTTTTTGTCTCTTGTGCTCCGGCTCAGGAATTGAGTCAAAATTCGTTTCTCTTCCTCAATTCTCTGAGTTTTCCGACGTGTTTCTGGCTTTTCCTATTGTTTTTAAAACTGTATGTCGTCTTCAATGTCCTCTTGCAAACAAATCGTGTTTACAGGCCTTGCTCGTCCGCGTCTTCCCGGTGGCCGCTGCCGCGCGCGCTTGTTGCTTGCTCGAATGAACTTTTCTTCTTTTTTTATGCCTCGGCCGAGATCGCCATGCCTGTTCGTTTGTTCAACTCATTGTCATCTCTATTTCCTTTTTTTGTTTTTGGAAGCTCGCTTCGCGCAAAAGTGCTCGTTCCGTAAAAAACAGAAACGGCTGGTCAGCGAGAAGATTGAACAATTAACACAATGTGTAAACGACTCACCATTGATGGAATCTTCTTGTTTTCTTATTTTCCAAAACTTTCAGTTTTCATTCCAAAAAAATTGAATGCTCGGTAGCGATGCTCTTCTTTTGCGTTTTGCCAGTTTCAATTTCATTCCAGTTGACTAACAGATTTTTTATCAAAGTGACAACTAATGGCTATCAACTTCCTTTCTCGTTCAACGAAACTCCTGTTTTTAGTCAGTAATGCAATAAGTACACTTTATGAATGATCTCTTCGTGAGAAAAGAAGTAATGCATTTCATCAACTCTCAGAAATTCCTTTCTAAATTCAAGTTGATAAGATATACAGCTTGAACTTTTATGAGGGAAAAGGTACCTGTTCGTTTTAAGCAATGTAAAATTCATGTCGTCTAAAGTAGACTTGGTAAAATCGTTTTATCACCATAAAAATCTAAAAATGGAAATGATGACGGGTGAATGGTTTTTTTTCTCAAATTTTGTGAATGTGTTTTTGTCAAAATTGTAGGTTATCAGAATTGATTATCGGTAAAATCCGGCGAACAGTTTTCAACGTTTCGATGGTTTATTAAGATTTCAACTATGCATAGGAAGAGATTACCCTGCTTGTTTTTTTATTCGGAACATTGATCCTCAAAATTCAATCTTCACCTCTTCCGAAATTCTACTACTAACACCTTGTTTCGCAAACTGTCCATTCCCATCTTACAATTACACTTTCATGTTCCCGCACCTGCCTCATTTTTTCATTTCACGCCAAAAAAACTTTGGTTCATGGTCACATTCTCTCCGAACAAAGGACCACTCGGTTTGTTTGCCAACGGTTCTTCTCGGTTTACTCGTTAGTTCATCTTTGGTAATACTATATCCTTGAAACTTCACTCCTCCTTTCGAGTTTGCAATAAAAAAACGCCTGACCAGTTAGTTAATTTTTGGGTCCGCTTCAACGCAACCTGCCGGCTCCAAAATCAGGTCATCTAGTGGCGGTTTAGTGTTTGCATAAGTGCGCCGAAGGACGATTAGGCCGTACTGTTCCCTCCGCCACTCTTTCACCTTCCCTCATCTCGGAACATTTTCAATTTAAATATTCTTTTGTCACTCCGGCTCTTATTTTTTTTCATAAGTTTTGGTCAGACTCCATTAATCTTGAAAGCAATAGTTTGTGATGTTTCCCATGGATACCGCAGCAAAATACGAGAATATATATTTAGTTTTTCTCATATTTTCGAGTTTGAGAGTCATGTGAATCAATGGGAAACTCCTCCTTCTTGTTCACATGAAATCTCTAGTTTGACCCTTATTCATATTCATATTCAATCAGGAAGATTGAATGTTTAGAGGTAGAGGTCGCTGTTCAATTAGCCGGGATAATCCTTATGTACACCTTTTCCTGAACCCCTGCTACCTCCCCTTGAGCTTTTCCTCTTATTAATCTTACATAAGTCTAGACTCCATTTCTGCTGCCTCAAGAATAGGACGATAAAGTAGAAAGAGAGAAAAAGTTTGAAAAACGAGGCGTTGCTTGATAATTGCAAAATAATATTTTTCCTTATCACCACCTCCTGTCTTTCTCCCTATGTGCACTTGCCACATTCCATACAGCTCAATCACCCGTACTTTTTTCTTTCATAAAATTTTTTTATTCACCCACAACTTCATTTTTTGAATTTTTCCAGCATGGCGGCCGACGTTTTGGCACCCGGATTCTGGGAGGTTGGCAGCTACAAGCACAATGTGAAACGATTCAAGGTATTATTATTTTTCACAATAGTTTTTATTATTTCCGCATTTTTCTTTCGAAATTTTGAATGGCACCGCGCATCCTTGAAATTTTGAATAAATATGTACTAACCCCCCATTGTTCATGCCGAATGTACACACTAGATGATCTTTTCTCATTGTTCTTTATTCAGGATGGAGTTGAACAACTTGACGATTATTGCAAGATGAGCAAAGAAAGAGCAGAAATTGAGGCAAAGTACAGCAAAATGCTCTCCCAGCATGCTGAGAAATGGAGAGCTCATGTTGATCGGACGGTTTCTGCAGGATCTGTGAAGACTGTCTGGCATGAGATCATAGGGGAAGCAGCAACATTGGCGAGAGTTCATAACAGTTTGAAAGATAACTTGATTGATGACGTAAGCAGTGACGTCACAGATTTTTCAACAATGGAATGAAGTTTAGGTTATGAATGAGACATCTACCTACCGGAAGAACATTCTACACAACTCGGTGTTCAAGGGTCCTAAAGAAGTCCGGGAGATTGAAGACCATTTTGAAAAGGTACCAATTACTTGAAGCTCATCAAAATGCAAATCAAACGCGTTTTCTTTGTTTGCTATTGATTTTACCCTCTTTCACGTTAAGAGACACTGAGAGCGCATAATATTGATATTACCGATTAAAGTTCAAGCCTTAGTACTAATGCGTGAAATCAATTCTTTTAGGCGCAAAAGCCTTGGAAAAAGTTGGTCGATAAGATGGAGGATAAACGAAGCAAGTATTATAACGTGTGCCGCCAGGAGAAATCGGCGTTGGTGAACCTGCAGAACAGTCAGGTAAGTAGTGATGAGTGTGGAAAAAGAATGAGAATATGGTTTGAAAATATTCGTTTTTGGGCCGAAAACAGCAAAAAATTCAGAATAAAGGATAACGTACAGTTAAGGGCTTCTCTTGAAATTCTAGAAGAATAATTACCTGCCGACATAAAAAAAAGTTGAAAAATTTCCTGCCATTCAAGCAATATAAGAACAAGTAAATGACGCATCTTCCAACAAATTTTTCTGTCAATATCAGACACAACCCGGCTGTTCACGACAGATACCGCCTAAGTTTTAGAGGACTGCTCAAAGTTTGCTTGAAAGTTTCTTAACATTCGCTTAACGTCATGCCAATTATATACCAGTCAAAAAACGATAAAGCTAATTTCAAATGCGTCAGCTTCAGATAGAAATTTTCTGTAGCATAAAACTGTCTGAAGGAGACCTAGATGTATTCATTTCCCCAGCTTCCAAAATTGAGTTTCATTCAGATCGCCTTGGTAGTCATTTTTCTTTTTCAGTCCGAATGGATCGTGTGAATTGAACGAACTTTACCCTTGATTGTTCTCGAAAAACCACTAGATCATGTCACCTTCTTTTCCGTTCTTTTTCGTTCCCACCTCATATCCACATGATATTCTTCTTTATTACAATTGACTACGTGAAAATTTCAGGCAGACACATCGGTGTCGCAAGACGCAGGTATCAAGTTCCGAGAACGTCATGAGAAGTTGAAAGAGGAAGTGCAGAGAACAAAAATCGACTATCAGAAGACGTTGACGAACCTGAACGAATACAAGTGAGTATCAAAGAAAAAGAGAAAAAAAAGAAAGATGTGTGTTATGATCTGTCAATGTTCTAGAAGAAGAAAAAAACAACAAACAGTATCTCTTTTCTCGGGTGTGTCTGGGTCCTCTTCTCTGTTACAAGATAGCAAAGAAATGCAGGATTTGATAAAAATTGAGACCAAAAATCCAAAGTTCTCTGCCTTCTGTTTGTGATATGTCGTTGATGTTTCAAAGTATTGTTTTTGCAGAAATGTCTACATTGAGGCAATGGCCCATGTATTCAAGATGTGCCAGGAGAAGGAGATGGACAGATCTCAATTCTTGATCAGCATGATTCAGAAGACACAAACCCACTACGCAGGACTCATCCGAAGCAGCCAGTATGCATATCTTATCCATAACAAGAGAGAATAATCCTATGTTTTCAGAATGTCTGGACTACATCAACAACTTGAGCAATCCATCCGGTCCGCTGACACAGAAGCAATCAAAAGAGATTTGGCACAGTGGTCCCGAGTCAACGGAGTTGACGCATCTTCTGATTGGCCAAACTTTGTGGTATACCTGAAATTATAAAAAATGAAAAAACAAAAAATGTTTTTCAGGATTACTCCCCGGAAATTCGTAACATTGCGGCTCGTGGCGGTTCTTCTAAAGATGCTGGAGGTGTGATTCTAACCCGGCAAATCAACAGAAGTGAAGATATTGCATCCACTCACTCCAACACTTTACCATCAGTTGCTGTCAACACCGCTTCCAGTCATGAGGATGTTGGACGAGGAAGTCCAAAGGTAGGGTAACCCAAAGCTGATTCTCCAACAATATTAAGTTTTCAGAGCAGCAGTGAATCTGACACCAGCACATTTGATAGCAGGAAACACAACTCGACTACCAATAAGTACAAAAATCAGCCACAAAGGGCTATCCAACCACCATCCTGGCATCCATCTGAAGGACCGGATTCCCCGCCACTGTCCACGGAGACCCCTGATTCTGCGAAATATGGCGACTTTGAAGAATTTACTACAAGCAAACCAGCAGTGGTTCTATACGATTACGCAGCTGCGGAAGGAGATGAAATTGCCTTGAGAAAGGGAGAAACGATAGAAGTGCTCACGGAGCCGGACTCATTGGGATGGTGTACGGGAAGAGTGAATGGAAATGTAAGATTGATATAAGCACTAATTGAGTACCTCAATAATTTCCAGGTCGGTCTATTCCCTGCCAGCTACGTCCAATGCCATTCTGATAAACCTTAAAAATGTAATTTTTGATTGTCCCTTAACCAATTACTTATCGATAATTTATAATCGGAACACCAATTCCAACTCTCAAAAACCAAAATCATTCGGTGTTAATTTTCTGTCATTCTCCCATTCATCCTTTTTCTTATTCCTTTTTTTCTCTTCTTCCCACTTTGTCTGTCTTCTTCTTTGCACTTTGATGCTTTCCTGAACATTAATTCATTGAAACCTAACTTCATCTTGCTTTCTTACTTAAATAAAGTGATATTGTGTACAAGGAATGTATAAAAGGAATTGCAATTAACGAAAAAAAATGTGGAGCTGAAACGGAAAATTGATGGACGATTCTAAAAAATAGATGTAAGCAGATCTGAGGCGGTATTCATGAACATTTTCTTTGGAAAACGGTTTTCCTCGGAAAACGGTGATCTTGGGTCAAGGGTCAACAATAACGTGGGAAAAATGCACTGGGAAAGTCTGAAACCCCGAGTGTTCTTTTTTCACGGAACATAAAAAGAAAATTAAAAAGAAAAAGAAAACCGTTTTCTTTGGGAAATCGTTTTCCCTCATTTTGTCTCGGAAAACCGCGATTTTCTTTTCATCTTCATCTCATTTTCTTTGATACTTTTTTGACACAAAACTCGCAATTGTTTTTTCCACGATATTCAAGGAGGATTTGGTTCAAGATAATATTGATGATCAAATTGCTTTGCCACGACCTAAAATTTTTCGAGAACGGCAAAACCCGTTCGATAGTTTCAATGAGTCCCAATTTCGGTTTCCATTTCGGTTTCTCGTCAGGGATTTTTCACTTTACTCGAAGAACTAGAAGAATAAATTTCAACAGTCCTTCCGACCATTTTATGAACCGATTGGTTTTCACGGCTCTTGCACGACAAATCAATTGAACGGTTCTCGAAACAGTAGGCGCCCTATAGGCTGGGAACACCCAGCCAAATCTACTAGAATTTGAGAGATTTCCAATACAAGAGACTGCAAAGTGAGCACCAGGCTCTTCGCTGGGGTAAGTGCATGAGAACGATCCGATGTTGAAATTTATTCTTCTAGTTCTTCGAGTAAAGTGAAAAATCCCTGACGAGAAACCGAAATGGAAACCGAAATTGGGACTCATTGAAACTATCGAACGGGTTTTGCCGTTCTCGAAAAATTTTAGGTCGTGGCAAAGCAATTTGATCATCAATATTATCTTGAACCAAATCCTCCTTGAATATCGTGGAAAAAAACAATTGCGAGTTTTGTGTCAAAAAAGTATCAAAGAAAATGAGATGAAGATGAAAAGAAAATCGCGGTTTTCCGAGACAAAATGAGGGAAAACGATTTCCCAAAGAAAACGGTTTTCTTTTTCTTTTTAATTTTCTTTTTATGTTCCGTGAAAAAAGAACACTCGGGGTTTCAGACTTTCCCAGTGCATTTTTCCCACGTTATTGTTGACCCTTGACCCAAGATCACCGTTTTTCCGAGGAAAACCGTTTTCCAAAGAAAATGTTCATGAATACCGCCTCTGAACAATGATAATGAAAACATTGAAGAAGCAAAAGTAAATCACATAGTTGTGTTTTCGAAATTGTAAAACCTATCTGAAAACGTGGAACGAAAAATAGTAAGCCTGCTGCGGATTTATTGAATTTACAATTTCAAAAAATATTTCAATTTATACTTTTCTCTTAACATAACATAAATCTTCGACCGTTTCATTTCTTCCATCACATCTACATATCTTTTTCTTCTGACACCATGTCTCATTTCTCTTCTTTTTTTTATGTCTCCAACACACTTCTAATCATTGAACTTCATTTGTTTTTTCCTCTATGTAAAGTACTAATTTGTATAGCAGAATGATCCAGCAAACGTAATAAAACAAGTCAGATAGTGTCAAGTATCTGTCGAATACAAAGTGATACATATCTACAGAAATGAGTAGATGTTTGTGAAATTGGTAATGCATGGAAAAGGGAATCATAGAAATTAGGAACGAGTTTCATAGAATGTGGTAATCAAGTGTCCAACGTGGTCTAAAAGAACATCAGCTCTGTGAAGATGATCTTTACAGCCAATTCCAGACAATACTCCAACTGCAGCCCCCAATTCAGCATTGTGTGCCATTTCCATATCAACACGAGTGTCACCAACCATGATAGCTTTCTGGAATGTTCTAAGTTTTTACTGAATAACTTTAGTTAATCTTGTTACCGCTGGTTCCACATTCAAGTACTTGCAAATCTTGAGAGCATTGTAAGGAGATGGTTTTGGAACAGTGTTCTTATCATCACCACAAACAATGACATCAACCATTTGATCTACTTTCATACGTTTCAAGGAGAGAAGCGAGCTTTTTCTGTAATTTCGAACTTTGCCATTAATCTTTTAAGAACAAGAAAAACCTGTTATCAGCGGTACAAACTGCAATTTTGGTTCCATGTTGCTTGAGTCTGGTGAACAAAGCAACTGTGTCCGAAAGTTCTTTGGTAAGCTTGTTTGCACTAATTTGTTCATAAGAAGTTGCGAGAGAGTTGCTTGTGATTTCTCTTGCTTCAAAAGATTTGATACCATTATCCATGAGAAGGGTGGAAATGACGTGAGCAATTTGTCCAGTTGTTCCTTCGGCAAGAAGTCCTGGTTTCACTTTATTCTCAACCAAACAGATTCCAAGCGCAGGCGCAATTTTGTTGAGTAGCTCAAGCCCAGTTGAGGTTTCAATGCTGCAATTGGTTTGTCAGACATCAATAGAGATCGCTGAATTGAAACATGATTGTTTCACGTGATCTTATGTACTATCTCACTCAAAAAATGACCAAAAGGCAAGAAACTACACATTCTGAACGTCACAAGATTGTTTGATATTGGGGGAATACCTTGAGATAACACTGGGTGTCATGGACACCCATCTAGTCTTGTCGCATCTTTAAAGGTTATGTCAATGACGTCTGCGATCATTGATGATCAGCGATAAGAAGTCGTTAGCAAAAGGAAGATAGGAATTTCAACGAAGTCTCCTCCAGTAAGGAACATTTAGATGTAAACACGTGGGGGTAGATGGGATACAAGAAAGATAAGGGGGGAAAAGTCGAAAAAGCAGAAAAACACATGTGACGATGACATTCTAAAGATTCTCCATTATGCTGATGACAGTAAACATCTACTTCCTAGAGTCTTTGATCTTGATATCTACAGGAGGAAGGAAAAGTTGAACGGTCACATGTGAGAAAATGTCCAAACTAGAATATGGTGAGAGAAGGTTGAACCACCGTGGTGGACAATAGTGAGATAACTAGTTTTTTGAAGGTAGGTCTTGGAAAAATTGTGTCCGAACTTTGAGATGTAATAAGGAAGTTCATCAAGGAAACTTCAGTTACACGTCTCAAACTTCTAGAATTTGGGATATTATCCTTCTTCAGTTTTGTTGGGACAGAAAACGAAAAGAGCAAAAATTTCCAGAAATTCACCTTTTCATTGCATACTGAATCCATGGGACCCACATTGTGTGGAAACACAAAAGAGTACCATCCTTGTCAAATATGATTAGGGATGGTGACTCTTGATTAGCACCGGTTACAGCGGCCAATTCCCGAGTCTTACGGTAGCTTGTGGAAACTGCGCTTGACCATCTTTCCGGAGTTTTTACCAACGCTAAAATTATAGATTTCGAATAGAAAAAAAAATTAATTTTCTCACCATTCTTTGAAACCAACGTTGATGCAAAACGAACGACAGTTTTAGTGGCAAACATCCCTGAAATCATTATTCGTTATTTTAAATACACACCAAATTTAAGACAGAAAAAAACTTTACACATTGTAAAAAGGTGCTAGACAATATCAATCAAAGTTTAATTTTTTTCTGAAAGAGGTAAATAAAAGTAAACAAACAGAAGCAGAAAGAGGGGCTGTTTTAAAGTAGGGCCATCGTGCCTTCGTCCTCTTATTCTCCTTCGTTCCCGCCCATCAGACCGGTATAACAGTTTCTCTCTATTCCCTCTACGTCTCCATTTCAACGACACCATTTCGATTCTCTCCGCGATTTCTTCTTTTTTACTTTCTTTATCATCTAGAAGATTGGAGAAAAAAAGGGGAAAGGTTAGCTGCGTACAAAATGTATCAATCGAGAACTGACTTATCAGTAAAAAAACAAACAAGGAAAAGGAAACAGTGAATCGTCTAGAAGATTTTCTTCACAACATGATAAGGGATAATGGTTTGATTTCGAGTACTTCATGGCTACCGTACCTAATAAGAAAAATGGGCGTCTACAGCAAAACACATTAGACTTTTGCAAATTTGTGATCTGCGAGATATTGCGGAACAGTGTCCTCTAGTTTCTGTGATTGACAGAAAATGATGAAATAACAACAATATCCTTGTCATTGAAAAAGATCTCACTGCGAAAGTATACTAAACTTGAATTTACCAACAAAATACATTGAAAAACGTGAAAAATATGATTTTCAGCGTGAACACTTCTCCTCTTTTATATGTCATATCAATGTCTCAATTCCATGTTTTGACTTCTCCTAGATGTCATCTTGTCTGTCAAAGAAATTCGGCTTCGCAACTGTGACCAGCCAATTGGTGATATGGTTGTCTTTTCATTTGGTGAAGAATCAATCATTGAGGGGCGCATTCACCAAATTAGCTGAAGACACAAGGAACTTTGTTCTGGGAATGATTGGTTTCTTCGGGAAAAAAGGAGGAAGTGAGAATTACCTGACGTGGTGTTTCGTGAAGTATGACTTGTCGAAAGTATATGTCTTGTTACAAATCGGCGAAAAGACAACACAAAGAACTTTTGTCACATCAGGAAGAAGTAAAGTGTAACTATTTTGTGGACCATATGATGCATATTCACAATATTCAGAATTGTTGGGAAAACATTTTTCAAAAATATGTTTTGATAGATTTGAGGGAGTCGAATAAAACACAAGATAATCAGGAATGGTTAAGGTTCTATATCTTCAAGGTTTTTTGTTGAGTTCTGATTAGTTCCAGTATAAATGCGATTTTATCGCCGTTCGCGGGAGAAACGGCAATCTCGAGGAAAATTAGACATTTTTGACAACCTCCTTTCAGGCTCGGGGTAAAACCTATGCAATGATTGTTTCCCGATGCTTTTTGTGCATTGACTTTATATGATTCAAATCTAATTGAAACTAGATGGAATTTCATAGCGGTATATGTCGAGATCAAGGTACTTGAGGTATCACACGCTATCTTTGCACCTAGTTCAGGCCAACACTCGCACTAATTTGAGCTGGATGTTTTTGTTGTCGTACAGAATAATCTTGTGTTAAATACAGTGTTTCCACAAAAAGGAAGTACTCGCAAGTATATGCCGCTAGTTGTTCTAAAGCTCGTTGTTTCTTTTAGAAATTCAGGAAAACTTTTGGTTTTATAAATTCCTACTAGATTGAAAACGTGTAAACGTTTTTGGGAACTCAAAATTCCTACTCAAAATTGAACTCTGCTAATGCTATTCAGGATTTTATGCCCCAAATCCCATCCATAGATTTTCACATATCGCTCAATGACTCAAGTTCTATTCCAAACTGTTCCCAATTACCATTGAAGGTTCCGATAATACTCTCTTATTTGTTCTGACCTTCAACCTTTTCTGACGCATCAGATTCCGAACTTCCGTTTCTCCCACCTTCTTTTTTCCCTACCAAGCCCCAGACCACCCTCATTTTCTTTGTACACAACCACTCATTTTCTTTCTCGCGACCACATCACTTATATTTCGATCTTTTGTCGCCTCACTATTTCTCCTCTCTTTTTTCATATCGATTTCTGCTTCGAAGCTGCAGTTCTTTGTTCGTAAAGTGTTATCAACCTTTTGACTTATTTCGCAATTTTGAATTATTATGAGAGATTGGTTTCAAAAAGTTCACTCTTATCGATTTGGTTTCATGAAAATTGAAATTTATTTTCAAAAGGTTATTTTCAAGAAGTATTATTCAGCCAGATTCTTCATGTTGATGAT
The DNA here is from genome assembly GCA_000143925.2 of Caenorhabditis brenneri. NCBI lineage: Eukaryota > Metazoa > Nematoda > Chromadorea > Rhabditida > Rhabditidae > Caenorhabditis > Caenorhabditis brenneri. The sequence goes on from GL379816.1 coordinate 434,599, forward strand.
ACAAAAACAGCATCAGTCCGCCACTTTTGAGTATTCGAATTGACTTAACTTTTGTTTTTTTCCCCTAAATCTTCCAAATGTCACATTTTAATAACCAAGCCATATCTCATGTTCTAATCTCTCCACAACACCCGTATTCTTTTTTTTTCTACTGCTTCAATTCAGTGCAACGCGTCTCGCGAAGCAGTCGTGGAAGTTAGATGTTGAGCACGTGACTTTCATTTCATATGCAGATTAATCTAGTTTTTCTCACATAGATATCTTTGTCAGTTTCAATCCTTTCATTTAATTCCGTCACAATCTTTATCTTTCCAGGTGAATCATGGCTCGTACCAAACAAACTGCCCGTAAATCGACCGGAGGAAAAGCGCCACGTAAGCAGCTTGCTACCAAGGTAACGTCTTTTTCTGTGACACAAAATTTTTTTTTGAAAGTTCAGGCTGCCCGCAAGTCTGCTCCAACCACTGGTGGAGTCAAGAAACCACATCGTTACCGTCCAGGAACCGTTGCTCTCCGTGAGATTCGTCGTTACCAAAAGTCGACAGAACTTCTCATCCGCAAACTTCCATTCCAACGTCTCGTCCGCGAAATTGGTAATTTGAAGCACAAATGTACATTTCTAACTTTTATTTTTAGCCCAAGACTTCAAAACCGACCTCCGTTTCCAATCGGCTGCCATCGGGGCACTCCAAGAGGCATCTGAGGCTTACCTCGTCGGTCTCTTCGAAGACACCAACTTGTGTGCCATTCACGCCAAGCGTGTCACCATCATGCCAAAGGACATTCAATTGGCTCGTCGCATCCGTGGAGAGCGTGCCTAAACCTGGATACGTCCTCGATGTAAATGCACCTACTATCTAATCTGCCCAAAAAAATTAATCTCATCAAATGGCTTCATTCATCTGTGTTTCTTTTAATCTTTGACATCCAATAAACTCAGGCAGAAAAAATATTATTCTTTCACTTCGTTTGAGAATATCTTTACGTTATCTTATCTGCTAATGAATCGGGCAAAAGTGAGGCGGTCATAGAAAGAACAAATATAAGATAAAACCAATAGTTTCTTTTTCAATTTGAATCAAGTTTCACAAAAAAATAAACGAATCAATTGCACGTCAAATCAACGTTTTAGATTCTCAATTGATGGAGAGACAAGAAGAGATTGTTTTGTTCATTTACTTTTCTCTCAATTTGCAGCAGTTCTTGAAGTCTCTTTCTCACTGAACTAGGTTTTTGGTTCGAGTTAGTCGGGAAAAGTCTTCGGCGGGCGTTGTTTGCAGTTGGGGCCAACTTCAGGTCAATCATAATTCCATTCGCTTTTAACTGTGAGCCGTTTTCAATTATTTTGGTGGCCAGAGATGTTTTCATCATAACACTTCCTGTTCCAATCGGCTCTCCATGCTCATTAACATCGATTATGACATTGCTCACTGTATATTTTTCAAAGAAAATCTTCAGCTGGTCTATTTTGAATGACAACGGGATATTCAATATCTGCATTTTGACGAAGCGATTTTCTGAAAAACAGAAATTAATTTGCTTGTAAGAAGCGTATTATTGGTTAAATAGCTAAAATGAATTTTTAAAAAGTACATCGACCATCATTATGTCGGAATAGTTTTTTCTTGACGTTGAATCTTTTCTTCAATGCTTTATTTTTTTTTTACAAAAAACTGACCAATGATCCCATGTTTCTTTTTTGGAGCATTCTGAAGAATTTTCGAGTGGTTCTTCCAAAAGTTTTGTTCTTGAATACGCTTTACTGCATCACGGTGTTCCGATCGAGGATGTGGAGCCATATTTGAGACAAGATTTACCTGGAACTCAAACGAATGAAAAATTAGAAGACGATCCTCTCAAAGACGTCACAAAAAAATCGATAGCTCACAGTCACCTATAAAGGGCGAGAACAATAGTGAAGGTCCGGGACAAATGAATGGTGTGTCAAAGGGCGAGAGACTCTAACTACAGTTCGTGAGGGACCGTACATGACATAACAGTAGACCTGCCCTCAGGTAAATGCTATGCGTCTTAGACAATCTGTGGGGTCATCGAAATGGAATTTGAAAAATCAATAGATGGATTAAAGAAATAGAATGAACGTAAATGTTTTATGAACCCACTCATATATCGATCTGTGAATAACAAAAACTCAAAATACACAAGAATGTTCCAGATAGAACAAATGGGTGTTATGGGTTTTTCAAATTCTCCATGGAAAAACATGAGAGGAAATAGAAAATTGAGAGAAGGATAAATCAGAATGACTGATAAGATTTCACATCAAGAGGTTTGACAAACGAGGGTAGGAAGAAGGAAGATCACGAAAAACAAAGGGCAATCGAAAAATAGTATAGGAAAAATGACAAAAATGAGAGAAAACATTAAAAACAATCATAGGAAGTCGGGTTCAGAGTAGAGATTATATTGGAGAAAGCTTTTCCAAAAATTATCATACATAAAAAACGTTACATCAGAACATGTCAGTTTGTAGAAGTCTTTAACATTAGAAAAAAAAATGATAAAAGGGTATTAGGTTCTAGTTTTTTCGTAAATTGAATAAAGGTTTTGTATTGGTTGGTAATAGTTTCAAACATCATAAAACTTCCGAATATATTTGAGACAATAGGCCTTTTCAGAGAATAGATTCGAAGTATCCGTTCTGGTATATTGTTGGTTTTCGTGAGCATCAAAAGCAGGAGACTAGAAATATTCTGAGAATAAATAACTAAAATCTAAGCGTATCCACCGTGAAACTGATGAATCTGTGAATATAAACCTAAAAAGTACACGTTTTATTGGTCAGTTAGACACAAACGGTCAAGACCAATATCTGCCACAAAATCCGACAAAAGAGACCAGTTCCCACAAAGTACAAAATAGGGTTTTTCCTCCTAGTTTAATTATAAAATAAGTAGTTTCTGTTTCGGGATTCACGAATTAATTCAAATATCCTATCCTATTTCTCGTTTCTCTTTTCTATAATTGTAAGAAAAAGTAAAAGTTAAGTCTCCCGGATATCACAATCCTGCTCATTCTTGGTTTTTTTGTTGTTTTTGGTTCCATTTTTGGGAAGCAAAAAAAACTGAATTTTCAGATTCCAGCGTGACCAGAAAATGAGATCAAAACTACAAAGACGATAATCTTTGGATGTTGATTTTTTGAAAATTGGTTTATCAATCACTGGTCTTTACTCTTCAGCATTTTTTTGAAAAATAGCTATATTTCCATAACAATATCTTTTTTGTTCGTTTTTTTGTGTTTCTTTCAATACTTCAACCTGAACTTTTTCTCTCTCTTTTCTCTCTATTTTCCTTGCTCATGTGGTATTATAAAAACGTGCATACAAGAATAATTTTCCATTTTTTCACAAAGTTTTGAAGCATATCGAAATTCCACGTTGTTCCTCTCAAGATGATATCAATGGTTGAAAAGCTGATACTCATTTCTGTCTGGATCTTCTTCATTAATGGATTTCTCGATCCGGAGACAAAAAATTCTAACGAGCAATACAACAAGATCGACCAGGAAGCAAGAAGCTCGGATCTGAAGTCTGCTTTCGCTGGAGAAGAAGTTTGGGAGGATGTCGATCAACAACTGTGTGATGATCCTGAATTTGATGAAACTTGGATGAAGCCAGGTTAGTTCGTTTCAATACTATTTGTTGTTTTTGATATCGACTGTTTGAGTTTCACCGTATATTTTTACAGAATCATTATGTTACTCGGTTATTCGAGGATATGAAGAAACAAGAATTGAAATCCTTACCTCGAGTCTCTCGCTTGTAATCAGTCAGAAAGCAAAAAATTCGGATCTGAAGTTTGATTTCGCTGGGGAAGAGTTTTGGGAGGACGTCGATCAACAACTCTGCGACGATCCTGAATTTGATGAAACTTGGAAGAAGCCAGGTTAGTTCGTGTCAATACTATTTTCTGTTTTTAATATCGGCTGTTTGAGTTTCATCGTATATTCTTACAGAATCCTTATGCTACTCAGTTGTTCGAGGATACGAAGAAACAAGAATTGAAGTCCTATCCTCGAGTCCCCCGCTTGTAATCTACAGAGGATTCTTCACGAAAAAGCAGATTGACGACTACTCAAGAATTTTCAAAAAAAGGAATCTCGAGAAACAGGTTTGTAGTTTGGTTACATTTCGAGCAATACTAGCGAACGAAACAGTTTCGTGAACGAATATGATTTTTCAGACGGTCGTCAGTCAAGATGGAACTCAGTTGTAGAAGTCTTCAACATTAGAAAAAAATGATGCAAGTGTATTAGATTCTAGTTTTTTCGTAAATTGAATAAAGGTTTTGTATTGGTTGGTAATAGTTTCAAACATCATAAAACTTCCGAATATATTTGAGACAATAGGCCTTTTCAGAGAATAGATTCGAAGTATCCGTTCTGGTATATTGTTGGTTTCCGTGAGCATCAAAAGCAAAAGACTAGGAATATTCTGAGAATAAATAACTAAAATCTGAGCGTATCCACCGTGAAACTGGTGAATCTGTGAATATATACCTAAAAATTACACTTTTTATTGATCAGTTAGACGCAAACGGTCAAAACCAATATCTGCCACAAAATCCAACAGAAGCGACCAGTTCCAACAAATTAAAAATAGGGCTTTTTATCCTAGTTTCTATATAGAACAATTAGTTTCTGTTTCGGGATTCACGAATTAATTCAAACATCCTATACTATTTCTTGTTTCTCTTTTCTAAATTTGTAGGAAAAAGTGAATGTTAAGTCTCCTGGAGATCACGATCCCTGATTTAGGTTTTTTTTTGTTTTCGGTTCAATAGATCAATCCATGGAAACTGAAAAGATTGACTCTTCCACCACAGATTCAGATTTTTGAAAAGCTCTGAATCTTCAGGTTCCACTGGAACCAGAAAATGGGAACCTAACTACAACATCAGTAATCTTTGAATGTTGATTTTTCGAAAATTGGTTTATCAACCACCGGTCTTTACTCTTCAGCATTTTTTTTTGAAGAAAAGCTATATTTCCATAACAATATCTTTTTTATTCGTTTTGTTGTGTTTCTTTCAAACTTAAAACCGAGGTTTTTCTCTATCTCTCTTCTATCTCTATTTATTGTAATTGTTGTGTTATAAAAACGTGCATACAAGAAATATTTCTATTTTTTCACAAAGTTTTGAAGCATATTGAAGGTCCACGTTGTTCCTCTCAAGATGATATCAATGTTTGGAAGGCTGATACTTATTTCTGTCTGTATTTTCTTTATTATTGCATTCTTTGATCCGGAGACAAAAGACTCTAATGAGCTATACAACAAGATAAACCAGAGAGCACAAAGCTCGGATATGAAGTCTGCTTTCGCCGGAGAAGAATTTTGGGAGGACATCGATCAACAACTCTGCGACGATCCTGAATTTGATGAAACTTGGAAGAAGCCAGGTTAGTTCGTGCCAATACTATTTGTTGTTTTTGATATCGACTGTTTGAGTTTCATCGTATATTCTTACAGAATCCTTATGCTACTCAGTTGTTCGAGGATACGAAGAAACAAGAATTGAAGTCCTATCCTCGAGTCCCCCGCTTGTAATCTACAGAAGATTCTTCACGAAAAAGCAGATTGACGACTACTCAAGAATTTTCAAAAAAAGGAATCTTGGAAAACAGGTTTGTAGTTCGGTTACATTTCGAGCAATACTAGCGAATGAAACAGTTTTGTGAATAAATATAATTTTTCAGACGGTCGTCAGTCCAAATGGAACAGATCACAGTTCAACTATCCGTGTAGCAAATGGACTGGCGACACCAGTGTCCGATTTTCCTGAAGCTCAAAGCCTCCATGATACCGCCTCTAGGCTTATACCGGCTATCAACTTCGACAATTCTGAACCAATCCAGGTAAGTTAATCAGCAATCAATTTTGGATTAGAGCTAATACGCGGGAGACTTTCTGGAAATAATAAACCGGAGATAAAACATAGGCGATAGTCGTAACACATAGGGCTGTCTGATGTAGATATAGACTGTATTGCCACTTTCCAAAGAAAAATTGCCGTTTTAGGGTCTGAAATACAATATCAAAGGACATTACGGCCCTCACTACGACTACCTTGATGTCAGTGGTATATCGGAAGATGACAATAGAATGGCAACGTTTTTTAATAAGTATTAAAGCTGCTAATGTTGGCGGAGGAACAGTTTTTCCATATCTTGGAACAGTTGCACGCACAAAACCAGGGGATGCTATCCTTTGGTTTAACATGAAGCAGAACAGGGAACTTGTAGGTTTTTGTAATCAAAAACACGGTTCAAATAGATGAATAAATAATAGATCATTATGTGTATAGAATGCTTATGTTTTTCAGGAACCGCTTTCTCTTCATGGAGGATGCCCAGTTCGCAGCGGTGAAAAAATCGTTGCAGCGATTTCGGTTGAACGCAAAGGGCAGGAGTTGTTCAAAACGTTTGACGAAGACAAGTCGTTCTGTGCCGATGTGCTGCTTCATTGATCACATATTCATTCATTCATTTTCATTGGTTTTCATATGATATTACCCAACCTTGATGATTACCTACTCAAGACTGTTCTGAATCACATGTCAGTAGTTCGATGTTTTTTACAGCAATAAATATTCAGTGAAAATTCTTTCCCATAACACTAGAATAGTTAACAAAGTTTTTGCACCATAAAGCAAGCTGAATTTATCAAAAGACGGCTCACCAGTTTTCACAAAAAATATTCCGAGTAGACATAAGTCTTCATGACAAAATATATTTGGATAATAATCAACATCAATCTAAATTCAGCGGGAAGGAAAAGATCATTATGCAGAAAAATGATTGAACCGAAGTGAGGTTTTTTTTTCATGGAATATTGATTGAGAAAGAGATCTGTTGATAACAAAAACTCAAAATGCACAATGAAGTTTCTGATAGAAACAATGTGCGTGATAGGTTTTTGATATTCACCATGAAAATAAATGAGATAAAGTAGGAAATCGAATCAGATTTCAAAATTACTGACAAGAATTTACATCAAGAGGTTTGATAAACGAGGGGAAATTGATTGAAGATCACAAAATCAAAGGACAATCAGGCAATATTAGAAGGATCATGGCAAAAATGAGAGAAAATATCAAAAAGATCAAGAGAAGTCGGTGTCAGAGAGGAGATTTTTTAATGAGCTTATTCAAAGTTTACCATTTGGAATAGAACAGCGTTACATAAAAATGTGTCGTTTTGTAGAAACATTTTACATTAGAAAAAAAAAAGAAGAGGAGGGGTATTAAATTCATAGAAAACAGTTGAAGAGTTGATATCATTCTTTACATAAAATTTTAGAAAGGGAGGAGATCGGTGAACAACAAAAACTCAAAACGCACAATAAAAGTTTTAAGTGAAACAAACGTGCAAGATGGGTTTTTGCTATCTGCCAGGACATTAGAATTATTTGATTGGGATGAAGGGAAGATGGATATTAATGGAGATGTTTTTCAAGAATGCTGGGAGATGTTAGTTTTCAATACAAAGAACAAAAAAAAGAAAAGAGACAGAGAGACACAATCAAGCAAAGATGGAAGAATCGGAGCAGAACTTGGTGCGAAGGAACGTGATTGAGAGTCAGAAAGAACTGCGTTTAGGAAGGCGGCAGATTAAATGAGTTTGAAGAAGCCAAAGAGTGAGAGGAAAGAGAAATAGAAACCAAAGTGAGACGTATATTCACTGAACATCAGGATTGAAGAAAAATGAGGAAGTTAGTGAGGAGGGACCAGGAGCAAACTAGTAGAGTTTTATACAATTGATTTATTCTGAAACCAAAATGTTCGAATCATTTTTTTTACTCAAAGTCATTTTTCTCCAAGAATTTTTAAATTTTTTTTTTCGAAATTCAAAACTCGGAAAACTAGAAGCAGACTATCAAGGTTTGAAATTTTACTACGAAATAACATAGAAAAAAGGAAAGTTCACTTGAAAAACTAGACTAGTTTTTCTCGAGGGAATCTTTTTAAATTCATTTCTTATTTAATTTAACCTTATCTTTTTTCATCAGTAATTTATTTTAAACATCACACACTCAACATTTTTGTTTTTTTTTTCAAAATTTCAAAAAAAAAACTCGAAAGAAAGTGATATGGGAAATGATGACCGAAATAGAGAGAGAGAGAGAGAAAGAAAAAAAAAGAAAGAGAGAAAGATTTCCAAATTTAAGAGAGAAATGAATCAACGAGAAAATCATATTCACCTGTCAATTCTTTTGTGGACTCTCCGTCGCTTTGCGCCATAGTTTTTTGAGTATTCCCTCCTGCTTCTCTTCTTCTGGCTCTTCTTCTGGGGTTTTTAGTGATCGATCGTAGTCTTCCTTCTTCTCTACACAAAGCTCCAACAAGTTCCTTAATATCTCGATGTCTTCAACACTCATTTGTGCAACAATTTTCAAGGCCGTCTTCATATTCATCACACTCAGCTGGCCGGCGATAAAATTTTTATAAAAATAGTTATCTGCCTCATGTCTTCTCGACGCCGACGGAGGTTGTTTGAGTTTGCGTCTTGCAATTCCATCATCCACAAAATCAATTGGGTCAATTGGCATCCCTGGTGTGAATCTTATAATCATCTGATAAAAATGAACGGGGCAATCTCTGAAAAACAGTAACGTGAGCTAACCATTCCCAACTCAATAATAATAACTCACTTCAAGACAAAGCTGTACACGACAAAGTAACGAGCGGTGTTCCGAATATCATTTAAAAGCTCTAGGCAATTTACAACCTGAAAAACTTTCTTATTGTTTGTTATAATAAAGTTTCAGAACACGTACCGCTTGGATTGCCGACTGTGGAGTTTGAACTGGATCGACATAAACGACCTGAAAACTTTTAGGTTCGAATTATCAAGGCTGTGTGAAAAAATTTCTAAAAGGAATGTTTTTTTTTTCTCAACAAAAAATGAATTGAACACGTTTTTCTTGGCAAACTTACTCTTCCAGGGCGGTTCTCCACTCTCATTCTCAGATCGATCATTTGAACTCCGTATCTCTTGAGACATCCATTAATCGACTTTAACATTTCTAGAGAGCACTCAGGAACGTCGACTCCATCGACGAAATATTCTGCGAATGGAACGCCCAATATGGGTTGACGACAGCTGAACGCTGGAAGGTCGAGTGGCGATTGTCGTGCGTATTTGTCTCTTAACAGAGTCGCAACGGCAGTAGCAGAGTTCACATCATGAATGCTCTGGAATTATACAATAAGATTCTGACAATATGCCCCAACATACCATCCCAGACCCAAAGAAGTAAGCATCCTCGAGACTCAGAGATTCCTGAAAATAGAGAGATATAAAGTGGAAAAATTTTAAAAGCTTACATGTCGTTTTTCACATTTTTTCATCCGCGCCTTCTGATCCGTCAAGTCGTCGTAGAAATGTTGGACGACTTGCTCGTCTTCTCTTTTTTCTTCAAGGTCCGTATATCGCAGTGTCTTCAGATGCGAATTCATTCGTCTGCTTCCTACGTCATCCATGATCTCCCTCTCGTTGGTTTGGTGGACAAACAGTGCGCAATGAGCCGGCTGAAATTTCAAATTTGCAGGTTTGTCCATTATAAAAAATCATTGTTTACTTCTTCGGTTTCCTTGTACTTGAACTTCTCTCCTGGTTGAGTTGCTAGATGAATCACTCTGCTGAATCTCATCCGTTCCACTTGGTCCAATCCGGTTGTAGCAAGGTAAGGATATGGGAAGTTCTTCTCGTCTTCTTGTGGCCAAATATTATTGTACCATTCATTCACTCTCTCTTGTGGATCTTGGACCCTCTCCAAGTCGATATTCTGAATGTGTCTTATTTTATTCTAAATCGGCACCAATTGAACCTAGTTTATCTCAATGAAAACCACTATTATTATTGTGTTGCCACAAAATTTTGTTTGACCGTTTTTCAAAATCGATCATGTCAATTCAAAATCAAAAATCTCATTCAACATCCTCAAAAATGTTTCGTTTCAATCTAAATGTAAAACGAATTGTGACTAAGTTGTCACTCATTCGTCTGGAAATGTAGATTTGACAAAAAAAAACTAAAAATAGAAAGATCTAGACATTTTAGCATCTAAGTAGTGAGAACCATTTGATTTTGAAAATCTGATGATTGATGAAAAAATTATTTTAATAATCAAATTTGATCCCCAACTTTTCAACTTGAGAGAAAAAACTAGACTCATATTCTCTAGGAAAAAACCTATTACCCAGTCTAGTTGACATAAAAACGACACTTTAGAAGTCTAGACGCCTAGATGAACGTTGAACGTTCACAAATATTGGGACACCATTTTTATTGGGTAGTTAAGATTCTAGAGGAAAGCTGAATTTTCTCCAAAATAAGTTGGAATTGTCTAGTAAACCAAAGAAAGTGATTATGTATTTAGTAAAAAATACCACCTTGAGAAAACAATAGAAAATTTCTATCTTCTATAGATTTGTGTTTTTTAACGCACCTTGAAGATCTCCTTCATTTCCTCCTTTGATTTCACCTCCGGAGCTGGAATGCAACGCTTCTCGTCCTCAAAGTTTCCATAGCACTTCGATCTCAAGCTCCACTCGACTACTTCTTCCTTGCTTTCAAAGTCTCTGTTGTACAATCTGGCGAGACGGCCTTTCTGCATATTCCTTATAAGATCAGCTCTTTCCTCTGTGTCCTTTTGATACCATTCCTCTTTAGTCATTTCCAGACCTGGTATGAGTTCTGACTCTGCCATTGATAGATTTTTCGTTATCTGAATGATAGTTTCTTGATAATTGTGGAAAATAAAATGAACAAACCTTTGGAGAGTTCGAGATTCAGATAGGATGAGAACGGTGCAAGAGGTGTGAAAGCAATAAAGTTTTGACACCGAGCTCGGCTGAGTATACTCTGCAAAAAAAATGTTGATGTGGAAACTTTTAGATCACCAATTGAAATTTTTGGAATTCATCTGAAGTCAAAAAGTTCATTTTCGCAAGCAAACAATTGATGGAAGAGTCTCGTGAGAATTGAACTCGAAATGGGAGCACAGTAACTTTCATGATCACCCTAGCGATGTTTGCGTGGAGGTTTGAAAACCCCGATCTCATGAGTTTCTGTAATTGCTGATTCTCACATACGCTCATCCAAAGCATCTTATAACACGATCATGATGAAGCAAAAACGCAAATTTGGAAAAAATGTGGGAATGTTGATAAGGAACTAACCGGCAAGATCCGCGTTACTCACTTCGGAAGTAGAACTTCTTCGAAATTCGAAACAGAAAGTTGATAGACCGGCGAAAAATTGATAGATCAAAAACGATTGTTGGGAATGTGTCTTCTCGTTTGAGAAAAAATATATCGAACTTCACAACACTGCAAAAAAATAACATACTCAGTAGATAGAGGGAAATGGAAGAGGTACAAGAAAAGATAGGTTTAACAAAACCAGCATAAAAATAAATGAGAAAAAATCAGAAAACGATCAAGTCTAATATAGTTTCGTTCTAATCAAAGTTTTTAGAAGAAAGGAACCATATTGGTAACTATTTTCCAAAACTGGATGGGATGAAATGAGGAGTTAATGAAGTAGTGGAAAAACGGAGGGTATGAATCTTGATATACCTCAAATTTCTAAAATACTTTCTGTAATCAGTTATCAACCAAAACAAGTTCGGACTAAAAATTGTCAATCTACAGTTATAGGTGCTTTGAGCAGATTGCATGCTCTCTGGCTTTCTCAAAACAAGTAATTAGGGTAAGAAGGCAAATGAAGATTTAACGCTTTTAAAAATAACTGGTGTGTAGTCATAGTCTCTACAGTAGGAATTCAAAAATGATTTGGGTGTTTGAAATATAACGTCACTTTTCATGAACTCATCAAAAAAGAAAAGCTTGAAACGTTAAGACCATTAAGATTATATTTGGACTTACTTTTGAAATGATTAGGAGAACAAGAATAAAAAGATTCGAGATATAAGCGATTGAAACAAGGAATTCATGAAAAACAGAGCGAGAATGAGGTCAGAACGCCGGCGCCAAGCTCCACCCTTGAAGGATGCACATGCTCCTCCCATATTAGTGCACAACAGAAGCAAGTGGGAACATGATGGGTGGAAAGAAAAAGAGAATAGAGGAAAAAAAAGCAAAATTTCAGAACATGCTCGAATTTCATCTATAAGGATGAAAGCTGAAAAAAATCGAATTTGAAAATGGGATGCTCTTTAATGGGAAATAAATTTTAGAATCGAACAATGAAAAATCAAAAAAAAAATTCTCTAGTTCGGGTGAGAAAAGACACAACAAAAATGGAAGTGAGCTGATCCTGTCCAACAAAAGTTTATGTATTTATAACATCCGGAACGTGTGGGCCGGGAAATAACAAGAACACTGTTACTTGCGAAGGCTCCGCCCAAAAAAATTAATTTTGATAAATTGTGTGGGTTTCTAGACGCCAGTTACAAAAGTCTGTCTAGTCCCATAAAAATGTGTGGGATCTTAGAACTCCAAGGCACCCTAGACTCAATTTTCGATAGAATTTCAATAAAATTCAGTCTAGACAAGTTCTGGTTGCCCGGTCAATCAGTTTTGTTTTTGGTTTTACTGGGACATATTACTATATCTACCCACGTCTTGGCTGAGATTGGAAACTATTGTGTAGGTTTCAATGAACCTCCCACACAAAAAAGTGTAATTCGGGGAAACAAGAGTTTCAAACATCAGGTGAAACAATCTGTCTAGATCGAGATTCTTAGAACCTAGTAGTTTCAGGCAATCATTGACTGCTTTTCAACAGGAATTTGAAGAAAAATTGTCTAGACCATTTCTGGTTGTCCGGCTGATCACTTTCTTTTTTATAACAGTCAGACGCTCGGCATTGTAGCCACGCCCCCAGCCCAAACAATACTTCAGTTTGAAGCCGCCTCCATACGTGGTAAATGATAGAATCAAAGATTTTGGAATTATCGCACAGAGAACAATAAACTGGAATAGATAGGAAAAGTGGAAAAACGAAATGATATAATAAATAAGTTCCGTCTACCTACATGCAAGAAAACTGATTTGTGAGATTTGGCAACAAATTGACCACCGTTTTCAAATCAAGAACATCGGCAAGCGTGGAAAAGTTTGTCTCGAGTATGTAGTAAACAACTCAACGTAATTTTTTGTGAAGGTCAATTGAGAGACCTAAGAACGAAAATGCCGACAAAGTTCCACTGTTTTCAGAATAATTGAGGTTTATAAGTTCACATACCACGTTTAACGTAGTAATATAGTAGTAGTTTAATTCGGTGGAAAAGAGGCATCTAAGAATGGATATGTTCATTGTTTCAGAGCAGTTTTCTCAATTCCAAATATCACTCGGTACATGGTGAAAGCTAGAATTTGTTGAATTATAAAGCTTTGAATTGTATTTCAGGAATAAAATGTCCCTGATACGTAAATTACGATTTACTATAAAATACGTTTTATTTTTCGATGTTTTTTCTGGTCAAACCAGATGTTTTTGTTTCATTAACATGTAAGAAATGATAACTGAATCTTATGAACAGCCAATAACAGCCAGTCCCAAAATTTTATTTTTGAGTTCGAATGAACTTTTATCTTTCATATTCAAATAAAAAATCTAGAATATTTTGAAAACAGGAATGAACTCATCCTCAAGTTCTATATTCTCAAGCTAATATCCCCGTATCAATTTCTTCTTGCAACAAATCTGACCACCCCTAACGGTTTACAAACCATGAACAGCAATTAGCGTCAGACAGTTTGATTGACAAGACGAGACTGTAGTAAACAACTTCAAAGTAATTTTTGCGAATGTCGATTATGTGGTCTAACATCACACAAAAAACGTTCGCTTCCTATCAAATATCTAGAAAGTTCCGCACCACTTCCGACCGGAAATCCGGAGGTAAAAACTATATGGATGAACTACACGTATTTTCAAAATCAAAAATTCAAAACCATTGATCACAAACTCTATCAAAGAGTTCGGGGTTCGTGTGCACCTCCTCTCAAAATAAAAAAAAGAAACGAGAACATCTCACGAGGATTAGAATGACTTGAATACATAGATTATCCCTTTTTAGCTGTTTTATGTATATACAGACATTTAATTTATTGAAGCCCGATTTGAAGATAAAATGTCCGAAGATCGTGTATGGTCTTCTACGCAAATTTGAAAAGAACAGTCTGCTTTGGGGGGAAAAAGTGGAAAACTGCTGTTCGAGGAGTCCTTATTTTGAGTGGACCGTAATTCAATTAGAGATGAAGTTGGAGTCAAGAAAAAGACTCAGTGCTCATTCACCGATCAAAACAGTCGGAGAAAAATGGACAATGTGTTATTAATAGATGTTACTTGTTTACCCAACTTCAAAATAGGCTACAAATAAAAAGACGTGGCTAACACGTGTCAATAAGAAGGCTATTGGCAAAAACATATCCGATTTCAAATCCCTAACAAATCAGTGAGAAACATTACTTAATGAATGAAGTTCATTTCTACTATTGTCAAATTTCATATTCAGACCACCCACACGGAAATAAGTTGTGGAACAGCAAGAGTTCATCAGAAGTCTAGCCATTTTTTTCTATCTTTCCCGTTCAAAACACACGTGCAAATGTCATTTCTCATCGGATCAAACAAAGAAACAATTAGGAAAACAAGAAGAGAAATAAAACGTACGTGTGTCCCCATGGTTTCTCAATGCGCGCGGATGTCACTTTCTTAAATGAGCCATTTCCGAATGGATGTATGACTTTAGCCGCTTGTGATCAAGAGTTCAATTTTGTCTCAATGCACTTTCAGACAGAAATCTGCATTCAATTTTCAGAAATAGAATATTTTTACCATAATCTGAAATAGTTATAGTCAAAGCTATAAAACGAAGATTATTCGAATAGCTGGGACTTTTGCAAAATCATAACATGCTTTTTTCAAAAGTAAGAATAGCTGTGTACTCTATTATTTTCTTCTTGATGTTTGGCTCACCTTCTTCGAAACAAGGCCTTTACCATGCATCACTCAACATTAATGTCTGTCTACAAAACTACATATTTTCGTTCGTTTGAAAAACATCTCTAGACTCTGAGCTCATAAGTGCTCACTTTCCATTTTATCTGTCTACCCGCGTTTTTTCTCTGAGGTGAAGGCTTAGAAAGCTAGGAAACATACGAATTTTACTTTATATAACGAAAAAACAAATAATAAGTGAGAACACGAAAAAAAAGATCAAACACGAAGTTTTTCTAGTAAAGATATACAAACTTAAAACTATCAAAAAATAAATTCTGAACAATTCATATAGTTATACAAATCCTGGAACTCCTCAAATGACAAAAACTGTTGAGCTTTCGGTCCAACAACATCTCTCAGCTGCAAATGATTCTCCAGAGTTGGTTTTGCTGGGTACCCGGACTCTTCATAAAAACGAAACGACCCATCATTCACCCAATCAACGGGGTTCAGAGGTATTCCTGGCTTGAAACGAACAATCATCTGGAGAAAGTGGAATGGGCACTCCCTGAAAGAATATAAAATATAAACACATTTCTTGAATGTTTGTGACTCACTCTAAAACAAAAGAATAAATAACGAAGTATCTTGCTTTGTTCTTAATCTCATTCAACGAGCGAAGAGCCCGTCTGACCTGTAAAACTTTTCTGCTTATTGTTAAAATTATCTTAGGATTTTATTCACTTACCGCATGTACAGCGGCATGAGCAGTTTCACGTCTTTGAACCCTCTTGTACTGAAATTATGATTTTGAATTATCTCCTAGTTTTACTGATTGTCTTTGAACACTTACTTGTGAACCCGGGACTACTTCCACTCTCATTCTCAAATCTATCACCTGAATGCCTGTTTTTTTGAGCGCCTCGTTTATCAGTTGGATAGTTTCCATCGATGGTTCAGGAACGTCCATAACGTTTGTGAAGTACGCATTGTACGGAATGCCAAATATCGGCTTACGGCATTGAAGTATAGGGATGCAAGAATTCGGATTTCTTCTGTCACTCTGAATTATTTTTTATAATTACCACTTAATATGGAGGGGACTTACTCTTCTCATGCCGATATTGTAGGCTCTTTTGAGACTGAGGGATTTCTGAATTATAAAAAATAAAACGACGTTTTGAACAAAAAACAAACTTCAGGGAATTTGCATTCTTCTCTCCGCATGTATTGTTCATTCATAATGTAACTTAGATGGTTCTTTGTCAAGAAGACTTCATCCTGAGATTCTATGTCTCGTTTTACATCCAAAAATGGATTCAAACGAAGACTTCCCAAAGTAGTCATGATTTCCTTTTCGTTTGTGGGGTGAACAAACATGAGAGGAGCAATGTATTCTTTGTTTTTGAATACCCGTCGGGCCACTCTGTAGTTCCAAACCGCATTGGCGGGCTCCCTCGAGTATCTCAATTCTGTAGCCTCATAGATAACTCGGCTGAAGATGTGACGTTCCGATGTTGTCAAGCTATCTGCACGAACAAGACCATAATTCGATGTAGACGGCTTTGGAGCCCAGATATCCTCTCGCCATTTCGCCACTTTTTCAACTCCGGTCGGCATCGGTTCGTGAATAGTGGATATCTCAAATAACAAGGTTTCTAACAGCTAGCAGATTCAGAACTCAATTACTTGAAGCTAGTTCAACTAGATCAAAAACAAAATGTAACTTATTAAAAGGAGACTCGTGACCATTTTACTCAAAGTTTTCAAAACCATGAGCAATTATCTTCAAATCCGTGTGTTTTGACTTGGTTTTTCTCAACTAGATGTTAATCAGAGGTGTCAGCAGCTCTGTTTCTAATATCGACCCAAAAAAGCTGAAGAGAGAAATCGAGTTAAACTGTCCTTATTGAATTTAACGGATTCGAGGTTGATTTTAAAAAAATTAGAGTTCCAAAATTCATTTGGCATTTGTTTCCAATTTTAGAAATAGTTGGGAGACTTTTCGTAACGCATTACTTTTTTCACTTTAGCTGACACATCAGTTCTGTTCAATAATCAACAAACTATTCTGGAATTCATGTTCCAAGATATGCTTTTTCCGAACGGAAAAACCATAATCTGGTCATTGACAATAGTTAGTTTCAATCCGATAGTTACAAGCTGTGAACATAGTGTTCAACCGAAAAGAAGGCTAATCTTACCTTGCATATTTCTTCCACTTCTTCTTGAGTTTTATGATCCGAAACCGAACTACTGAACTTGGGATCAAACCAGTTACTGCTCCAGTCCGTGTTTTCGAACTGATCCATGTTGTTCTCTTCGTTTGGCATGAAGCGGTCCTCATCATCTGTGATGAACGAAAATCCTTCCTCGGCGTGTTCGACTTTCATTCGGTTTCCAATGACCAGTGGTATTAGTCTCCTGAGATAACGAAGCGGATTGTATTTGGCAAGTCCAAGCTTCCATGGACTTCTTGCAGACGAACGTTTCTCGTCACCTTCCATGTTTTCGACAAGTACTTGCTCGTCTTCTTTTTTGGTCCTAGAGAACTTCAATCCTATTTTGAACATATTCAGTTGCGGTTGATTCAGGAAACTGATGGCAAACGATTACACGGAACAAGCGATGAGACCGGGAAGTAATGATGAACGAAGATTGGCAGACTAGAAAGAAGGAAATCATTGAGTGGAAAATTGCAGTTTGTGTTACTAGGCTGATAAAGAAACAAATCAGCAAACTGTGATTTTAGCTATCTGAACAGCTGATGCAAAACCAATAAATCTAATTTTCTAAATTCAATTAAACGCGCTCTGTTGATATCTTTTTGCTACCCGGAACGCAGAAACTATTCTTAACGTTTCAGTTAGAAATGAACAGTGAAATGAAAATATTCAAAAAGGGGATAAAACAAGAGCTAATCGACACCCCAGTTTCTCATTAAAAGAAGCGTAGTTCGAATAAAAGGTCATGTGGGGTCACTGGAAAAGCTTCCGAGCATAAAACAAAAATTGAAAGAAAAAACAGAGAAAAAAAGGTTTGGATTAAGAAAGAAACTAGATTAAAAGTTCTGGAAGAGTAAAAAAAAAACAAGCGTACCTGAGGATACCTGAGAAGACTGTTTTGTAGAGTGATTCCAGTAGACGATGAAAGACGACTGAAAAGAGGAAATGAGGAGTGAATTTTTGAAGATGTAAATAGGGTTGAGTCTCTGATTGTTTTGTTTGGTACAAAATATTCGGCTCTTTCGAGAAAAAGAGGAAAGAGTACGGTAGCGTTAATAGAAAGAGACGACTGTTATGAGAAAATTTGGAGGCTGTTTTTGAGAATGAAAATCTCTACAGTAAGATATTTAGTTGGTTCACAAGAAATTCTAAGATGATTGAACAACCATAAACAAAATCGAACAAATACTTTCAGTTAAAAATAGATCGGGACGACACCAGAATGAAATGTTGGAAGAACTCAAAAAAAGTTTGTCAACTACTAACTATAAAAGGAAAAAACTCGATTGAAAGGAAGAAAGAGGATAAAAGTTCAGAGAAGTAGTATTCATGAAATCACTTACCTGAGAATCCACGACTGTTTTGATGACGACAAATGACGTTGTTCAATTGCTGACGAGCTAAAACGAAAAATGGATGAATGTATGAATGAATATGTAAATAAGGTCAAGACGCCGGCTCTTCTTTTTGTTTAGTGCGGAAAGCTCCGCCCATTCAAAGAAGAAACAGAAATGTAGGATACGGTAGTTCGAATACGAAAAAAAGATTGTTATGAGAACGAAACATAACAATTATGTAAAGTATGTGAAAATGCACAAAAGAAAAATGAGCAAGTTGGTTCAGTTCGACTAATTGATTTTGACTGAATCTTGATTGAATTTGGAGGTTTCTGATTTTCTTTTTTATATGACTTTTCTGAAAATGTTAATAAAAAAATTGTCTAGACAAGTTCTCATTGTGCGACCAATCAATTTCGTATATTCGTGGGACAAAACTGTTGTAGAACTCGAAAATGTACTTTTGCTCTAACCTGCATCAGAAATTAATTTGAAAGTGGAGGCAAGCAATTCAGCAGGTACAACTATTGTTTGGGAGGTACAAGATGCGAGTAATCTGGGACTATATTAAAATATCTAGTTTGGAACGGATTTACGAGTTGGATAATTGTATCTAATGCGATTTCAAAGAAAGAATGGATAATAAATGAAGGCTGGGACTGCGAATTCCTAATAAAGCCACAAAATAAGTACCGAAAACAGTTGCAAACATTATGTTAATTGTTGATTTCTTAGAGACAAAACGAATGAGTTGGGCAAAAACTGAAAAAGTAAAACTGAAAAATTCAAAATTGAGTTTGAAATGGCATGCCAATGAAATGTCTCAAATGATTACTGTCAAAAAATCTGCAAAAAAACTCATTAAAATATTTGGCAACAAATTTGACCACCCACTTTAAACGGTTCATAAATCAAGAACATAGACTAGCGTGAGACAGTTTAATTGATACCGGTGGCAGCGTAGTAAACAAAATTCTTGGCCAAGGTCAATTACTTCGTCTGAGAACAGAAAACTGACGTTCTGCAAAATTCGAAACTAAATGCTTTCCCTTTTTTTTTACTTCTTTCAATTTCTTCAAGGCGAAATAAAGTTGGGAGTTTTTCAGATTCACCTGGGACACGGTAGACGACAGTATTTGTGTTTTAAGAAATGAAACTATGAACATGTCTAGCTTGTTAGGATTGGAATGCATTTGAAAACTTTATCATAACTATTTATCTAAGCATTTGAGACTCGGTTCTTAATCTGAGCATACTAGAATCCAAACTATATTCATGATAACGGAAGGAGCCTCACAGCATATTGATGCAGTTCATCCTGATCTGCTGAACACTGGTCATTTGACTTCAAAAATAATAAACTGTTTAGTGATTAACTCTTCTTCTGAAACCACAGTTCACTGCAATGAGTCGAGTTTTTCCAGCAAGAAAAAACAAGTGTTGAGACTAGAGAACACTCAAAAATCAGTGTCCGAGACTGGAAATCGGGAGACAAATCAGAGATGATCAGAGATTTATACTAAAGGGTACATACGCACCTCCACATTTTTCTTAAAATAAACATTTCTAGGCAGAATCCAGAACATCTTTGGCTTGTTAGGATTAGACAGGATCAGTAATGTAGATTATCCTCTTTCAGCTATTATATTCAAATACCAAACTCTTTCTCGACATATCTTCAAATGTGGGGGCTGATGCTCTGGGAACCAGAATTGAAGAGATGGGGGAAAAAGTTTCGAGACATTTACCTACCGAAGTGGTACAAAGTTTCAAAAAGAATAAAGGATCGCAGGCAATTGCCATTTACCAGTACTTCAAATAATTAGTTTAGTGGATCACTTTGTTCCTATCATTCCGTCTAGACCACACATATGGAAGCGATGAGCGGAAAGTGATGAGTCTTTTTTTTCAAAAGTCTAGACAGACTTTTTTTCATCTTTTCCGTTCAATGTACACGCCTCCATGTTTTTTTATTCTGGGTTAAGAAAAGTGTTCTCATGAAAAACAGAAGAGGGAATACACCCGAAAACGAAGGGTTGTGGTAGTCATGGTTTCCTGAGTAGCAGATGCCTCTTTCTTAAAGGACCCCTTTCCGGATGGATTTATGGCTCTAGTATATAAAGGTCAGAAGTTCAAATCTTAGGTTACCGCAATTTTCAAGTGAATTGCCTAACTTTTGAGAGCAATGGCAACTAAGATCCCAGAGTTACTGTATCCACCAGAAAAATTTTATACCAGCAAAGTGTCTGCTACCTATTCTCAAAAACCCTAGGTTTAATTCCACGATTTTTCCTTTTTTTCTCCATTCATTCCGTTTATATTAGCATCAGATTCTTAGAACCATAGCCTTTACTATGCATCACTTCGTAATTCACTGTCTGTCTGTGCCCAAGACTACATATTTCCGTTTGAAAAACAACTTCGGACTTTGTACACATAGTCGCTCTCCACTCCCTATCCCTTTCGTGCCCTTTTCCTGTGGAGCTCGGCTCTATGTTTGAGATGGAGCCATATGCCCGACATGAGCGCATATCCACTTCTCTCTAGGCTCTATAGTCTTTTCCATGTGCGCCCTTTCGAGTGAAGACGAATTAATTTTCACTTTCACCGGCAGGGAGCGTGCGGAGCTGTGGAGCAGCTGCGCCATAGAATGGAGACGGTGAGAGTCGCCGACGTCGACAGATTAAGAATTGGATATCGGCCGTTTTTTGTGTTTTGGAGAGCAACAGAGGGCGACGAGACAGCATTAGATTAAAAAACAAATGGGAGTGAGGCGACAGAGTTGTTATGTAGATTAATAGAGTCTATGAGCAGGAGGAGAAGATTTTGGAGGATGAAGGGACTTGCATATATTGATTCGGAAGTTGAAAGAGGTTTGGAACCCATAGAGGATCCGATTGAGATAGAGCTGGCAGTTACAAACATGGTACTGTATCAACTGTGATGAGGAAGGATCTCCATGACATTGATTGGAGTGTCACGTTTCTTTTCCACAGATCGAAATCGCGACCTAAATTTTCTACGGAAAATTCCAATAAATAGTTATGAGAACAGCAAATTTAGGAAATCCACGGACACTTTACGAAATGAAAGATTTTCTCATATCTGGTAGAACATAAACCCTAAACTTTCAAACTACTTTCTCGTTCACAACAAAAAGTAGAAAGCAGTGAAGCTGAAACTGAAAAAACTCCTACTCTAAACATCAGTTTTTGCTTTGAGTAACCAAAATGTGACAACCCTGTAATTCGGCAAAAAGTTGAAATGACGATGACTGATGTTTTTTTTACTCCACAAAATTGCTGGATACAAAGATTTCAATCATTGGTGCTCATGAATAGTGGAAAGTTTTCAAACTCAGAAATAAAACGAAAATTGTTTATAAAAGATCGGTTACTCACTAACCATAAAACAACGGACAGTCTTCAAAATACTAAAGAAGAGGCATCAGAATCAAGCTAACAAGTCATTAAAAAAGTTTGAATCTGAATATGAATCAACTTCTAATATGAAAAAAAAACATATCATAACTCTAGTTCAGTTCCCACGCTCTCACAGTGGGAGGCTAGTACCACCTTGTACCAGATCTTATTCAAATCAGCTTTTGAGAAAGTTCTCACAGAGAACAAAGTTTTCAAAAAATGGTCTCTGAATGGAGTCTAAGATCGACAAATGTATTGCATTAGCTAAAAATTATGAGTTTTAGAATTAATGAAGAGTTGAATGATTGGGCATGAAAATTGGTAACTTGCATTCACGCATCGAAACATCGTTTTTCTCTGAGGATGAAAGTGCAACACAGAGGTTAGTCAAACTTCATTACAATTAGATTCTCAATGAATGAACATGTTTCTGAGTTTGAAATTGCTTCACAAATAATCACCAGAGAACACAGTTCATTTCAACTTGAAATAGATTCTACTTCTCTGCTTTTCAGCATAGCAAAACGGTTCAACAAAAAATCATAGCAAGATCAGAAAAAATAAAAATATCAACAAATTTTAACCCAAAATTAGTTTTCTGTACAAATTCTATTCTCACCCTTGCAGAATGCTGAGCAAGTACCACCTAGTACCAGGTTTCAGATAAAAATAAAATAGAGAGAATTCTCACGGTGAGCGAACAATTAGTATAATATGATTTGACTGAATTCCAAGTATAAAATAAATATTACTAAAAAAAGTAAAACAATATATCTATGGATATAGAACATTTTGATATAAGTGTATATCTTACGAAAATACCTTGAAGAATAGTAAGATGTAATAACCTTTTATTGGTTCTTAGATCAGATGAAACGAATTTTGAAAAAAAAACGCTTTCTCGGCAAAAGTATCTTCCAGACTCGTACTGGAATAAAACAAAAAACAAATAATCTTAATTCACAAAGATTTGTAGAATCCATTATCTTTTTGAGCAATCTTAAGAAACATTATTTGATTTTTTTTTCGCAGACAACTAACACCTGCAAGAATGAGTATCACAGCTTTTTGTAACAATCCCTCAATGACACAATAAAAATTGAGTACCACTCTGAACCCGGTACGAGCACAAGCTGCTCTGAGAACAAGCCTAAGAAATCCAACTAATAAAGAGTGTTGAAAACTCGAACATGTCAGATAGCTGACCACAGTGTACAAGTAGATACACAATTCATTAAAGAGTGCTTTAGTACAACAATATTTCATTCAACTATTAGAAACGGGACTCATTAGTAGTTTAGGCTTTGTTTTGAACCTTCGAAATTTCTTGAGACAAATCTCTTCTATTATCTGATGTCAATGATTAGAAACTTCTGAAAACAAGTGTTCTTCATATCCAAGTTTACTGTTAATCTAAAAAAAATTGAATTACCCTTTTTTACCTTCTTTTCCAGTGATTTCAGTTGAATTAATAGGAAGAAGAAGATTGGAAGTATAAGATGAAACTTCAGCCAGAGGAAGATGGGATATAACTCTAATCTTGTGCAGGTTATAGTCTCAACCTTACTCTAACTGAAGATTCCGCTTTTGAATTTTGTAAGGAAGAAATAAAATTCTGAAGGGTAAAAAAATGATACAATTGAGATAGCTTATATACTGTCAGGATGGGCGGAACATCACAAAAAGTGTGGGTGGGAGCAAGAGCACTTAATGAAATGGCACATTGTTGAAATATCTTTTGTGAGTCATATGAAAAAAGTTTGAAAAAGAGCGGAGGGTGCTCGAGCAGAGTTTTTTTTTGTTGTTTTTTTTTTTGATTTCAAGGATTTTTAGAGAGCAAACTGAAAAACACTGAAATGAGAAGTAGGTAAACGTTGATTCAAATAAATTTTGCATGACAGGAGACCAAATCAATACATCGGGAAAATGTAAAATCTGTCCTCTGACAGGTGGCCGAACCAACGGAAACTAATAGATATAAAAACGTAGGTTCTAATTGGCAATTGGCTATAGTGGTCAGAATTACCAAGTTTTTTGAGTTCATTTTTCTTGTTGGATTTAGTTTCCATTCATAGAAAATTTCAATTTCGGTATTATTCTCGAAACAGTGTTGACGCATGGGATTTTTTTAAGTAACAACTCTTCAACTTTGCTGTTCTTTTAAACCTCGGTAACTTCCAATTCAAATGAACGTTCAGAATTTAGTGACCACCTCATCGGAAACCGAGAAAATTTTCCCATATCAAAATCCTATCTTCTTACGCCTCGTAACTCAAAGTCCCACATCTTCCTCGTTTACAAATTTGCAGTGGGGATTTTTAATTTCTCATACTTCTCTCCTAACTTTTGGCGTGATCCCTCTTTATTTGCTCTAATCCTTTCTACTATTTCTCTCTGAAACCTTTCCTTTTTGAATCCATCATCGACAACACTAACCTTCTCCAAGTAAATTTGAACGTCTTTCGGTTAGTCTCTCTTCCGATTTTGAGTATCTTTTCTCAAATCACTCTCTTCACCTTGCTGTACATGATCTTTCCTTCTCTCCTCTAAATTCAAAAATTGTTGTTTTACATAGAGAGTCCAGTGTCTGTGAAGGATTACAAGATGACCTAAAGAACTACATTTTTGAGTGACAGGTGTGAAAAGGAGAGACTCCCCTGTGTCAAAGGGGCACTGTGAGTGACCTTCATTCATTCCGACTGTTCTTTTTTCTCCTGCCTCGGTTGCCTACATACATCCACAGAAAAAGATACTATTAACTAAAAAAAACTAAACCGCCCAGAAATTTGAGCTTTCTGAATTCTCATTTCTGAGTTTCGATTGTTTTCTGTTTTGTAGTTCTGTTTCACCCTTTTGTATTTCTTGTTCTGTGATTTTAAAATATCATAACTTACAAAATAAATACATATTGAGTTATGATCCACTCAATTAATAACAAAAGTTTGAAGTCCCATATCTTCCACTTTCAAAACAGTGTCTCTTTTTTTCTTGATCTCACGTATCTCATGCCAAATTCTTTGATTTCTTTGGTAGACCTCCAACTCTCATTTTTTGCTCTAATCCCTTTTGATTCTCCTTCTGAAACTTTTTCCTTTTGGACGCCATTATCACCAACACTCATAAATCTCTTTTTCTCAATAGATTTGAAATTTTTTTTGAAAAAAAAAACTAATTTCTAAATATTTTGCCCATATCTTGTTTACCACCCAACTTGCTCTGTTCTTCCGCTTCCTTTCTTCAAATTCAAGAATTGTGCTAAACCGTTAAAAACCTTTAGACGAGTAGGGTGTCTCCTGTTCGTTGAGGACTATAGATAACCTCAAAGGGGGTTAATTAAATCTATATTAGAATGACAGGTGATACTATTACAAAGAGAACTGAACTACTGGAAAAAGGGCCATAATGAATTACCTTTATCCGATAAGAATCTTTTTATAGGGTGTAAACTGTTTTCGAGAAACATCTGTATGTGAAAAAATGGGTTGACCTCTCCTCCCGCTCTCCCCTCTCCCCCTCTCTTTAGCTGTAGATCGGGTGGTCCTCGTCCATTCTCTTTCCCCCTTCTTTGCCATTAGACACATTATCCCCTTCTCCCTCTATCGATCGATTTTTCGTCTCATTCGCTATTTTATAACTCATTTCCAGGACCAATATCCATCGGTTTCCACTTCTTCGTCTCTGCAATGAATCCTTCAGGTTCAAATTCTAAGAATGTTCAAATGGTAGGTTGTATTTTCGTCAAACATTATCAGAATTAATTTAATTTTCTTTAGCAGTCTATGGCAAGCATGAGAGCTGAAAACTCAAGGGATTCCACAGGGATTCCTGTCACTACCAGTCAAGTAGGAGCAGCCTGGCCGGAAATGTTGAATCGTGTTGAATCGGTAGGAATGGGACTGGACAATACAGGGGTGTGTTATCCCGGAATGAAGGGGGGGGGGGGTGGTTTAGGCAGTATCGGGTAAGACAAAACTAAGCCGTTTCAGTTTAAACTCAGCTGGACTAAGAAAGGGCTAATTTTAGATACCAGAGAAAGAAAAAAAACTTTAGGGTCGACATAATTTTGAAGTTTATTTTTCAAAGTCTAACCAATTTTGTGGGTATAATCCCTTTATGGGTCCATTCAATTTGAAAAAAAAAGGCTTAAGTCGATTCAAGTAAAGTAGAACCGAAATAATGAAGTTCTGAGAGATGAAATCACCGTCCGTTTCAAAAAATGATTGATTTTCCGTTGCAGGAGGAAAATGTGACGAAAACGCCACGTATTGCCATGCCCGAAGACTACGACCCAAAAAACAAGATGCAAGCTATGCTCATGAAACGACTGAAAGAACTATTCGTTCACCCTATGAAATACGTGAGTTGAAATATACGGTTTTATCGGCCTCAACTTTGTTTTTCCTAATTTATGTTTTTCAGTACATCAAACAAAGACAAATAAACCATAGTTATTTCGAATACGAGAATAAGCTGCTTTCTGAAGTCACGAAAGCATTCCTAGAGAAGAGGAGACCTCCCGGCTATCCATTAGCCATAGCGATCGTTTTCATGAATCTTCGCTATGAACACATTGCGGAATTTGAGAAAGTGGAAGGATTCAAAGTTCTGGGTTACACCGACTCCCAGGTTCGTTTCGTTTGTCTTATTTTGTGTTTGTCCTACCTCACTTGTTGCTTCAAAACAAAACTAGATCACAAACTAATTCAATTTTGTAAATATACCTAAGATTTCCCTCGACTTGTCTCATTTCGAAAGATTAACCAATAAGCACTAAAGTCAAAAAACCATAATGTGATTTTTGTGGATTTTTTCCGATCCTTGTCGGCAATCACTGTTTTCCAACCATACATACTAATGAATTACAGATCGTGGAGAAGTTGAAATTTATGACCCGACAAGCAAGGAAACACGGAGTATCATCGCGGAATGGGCAGGCTAATTTCCTTGACAATACCGCAGATGAACTTGAAGCAGACGATACAGTCTCCAATCATTCCGCTAACTCGTCTAATGCTCTAGTCAAACGTAGAGAGAGCGGAGCTGGTTCCAGCAATATGTCCATTCCTGCTGATGATGATATAATTGTGTTAGATGCTAGTGATTCCATGGAGGTTGAAATTCCCGAAAGAACAGATCGCCGCTATCGAAAAAATGCTCAAACAACCCAAAATACCAGAGTACATGCAGTGGAAATGCAAAGGAAGAAGGAAGGTCCGCTGTTCAATGAAGAAGATAAAATGGAGGGCGATCCTCAAGGTGCTTTTGGACATGACGAACCTGATATGTCTGTTCAAGCAGATGACGATATAATTGTTATGGATCATGATAATTCCATGAAGCACAAAAATCCCGGAAAAACAGAGCGCGCCGATGTTCTGCGAAGAAAAAATCCTCATTCATGGCGAAAAATGCAAAACATGCAAAACAGAAATGCGACGGGAATGCAAAAAGAAAACGGAGGTCCGGTGCTCAATACACACAATGAAACGGTGAAAAATGCTCCAGATGCTTCCGAAAATGGTGGAAATATTTATGTTTATTCGCCTGATCTTTGCACCTTTCGATCAATTGATGATAGCCCACAAGGACTCAATATTTTTAAAAGATTATATGATCCGAAAGAGGAAAGCGATACAAAACTGAATCATAATTTCACAACAGATGCAGCGGATACGCAAAAGGGAAGCAATGATCCAGCTGTTCTTGATTATTCGCCTGAAATGTTAATTCATGGAGAGGATTTTGAAATCGCATTAGTTCCTACGAGTGCACTAAAACTTAAACACATTGCAATGGATACAGACATCATCGAAAAATATCGGAGAACAGAAGATGTATCCGGAGGTCTCAACTGGTTCTTCGGACAGAAAGCCATGTTCTGTTCGATTGAATACCATGCCGACTGTATCTCAAATGAGTCCTTGATATACTTTTTGATGAAGATTGAAGACCAGGTCAACGAAGCTGTGACAATCAATGCGCTTACAGACGAACACTTCAAATACACATTCAGGTACGTTGCTCTCCTCCACCCTCGGAGCAATGGTGAATATAAACTTGAAAACACGCTAAACCCAATTCTTGTTGAAGGCATTTTCCACCATTTTTGAAAAACTAGCGCTAAAATACCCACATGCAGCATTTCGCTCTCAAAAGCGGGACTGTCCCTTTAAGGCAAGGTTAAATCTACGGATTAGTGGCGTTTACTCCAATCCTCGTGTTTCGCCCAACCCTTTAGTTCTCATCGCAACCATCAAAAAATTTTCCAACAAGAAGCTTATTGAAGCGCGCTGCTTTCTCGCATTCAGCGCTAGAGCAAAGCATCCAGCATCTCGTATCCATAGTTAAAAAAAAATTTCTGATTAGTTTCTTTCAAGTTCTGATTTTCAGGCAACCACTGGAAATCAATCTCGTTTATATTCTGCAAGGAACATGGGTGACCGTCAACAATTTATATGATATGAATTCTCGCCATTTGCATATCCTTGGATCAAATTTGACATCAAAAGACATGAATGCATTCCTAAAGAATTGGCTGTACAACGGAAACTTGAAATTGGTCTATTTGGTTGTCGAAATGAAGTCGATCGATGTAAATGAAATTCTCAATGGTGTTGATTTTGAACGAAAGGAATACGAATACCCGATGAGATTTACCGCGTAAGTTATTCGAATACCTGATTCCCTGCATTCAAAAGATATATTTCAGTCAAACTGCCACAGTGGATTTTACCTTGAGTTATGATATCAAGCTGACTGAAACAGTGTTTGCTTCAATTGTGATGACACCAGTCGAGAACAAACTATTCCAGATGTGTGTTAGATCTATCCGCCAATATTAGAAATTGGTTTGCTAATCTCTCATTATGTGTTTTATCTGTTTTTTAAAATTCAGTTTTCCCTTCCAAAAAGTAATCTTGTGATCCAGATTCTTGTTATGTCATCCGTAACAGTCGATATTTGTTTTTATTTGTGTTCTGAAAACTCAGATATTGACTCTAAATTCCAGTACGCTTTTCGTAGAATTCATTATCCTTTTCCATTCCATTAAAAATTCGATAAATAAATGAAAGTTGTTTTAAAAAAAAGGTGCTTAATTTCAGCTTTGTTTTCTTCTTCCTGTTTATCTCACATCTCCAAATTTCAAATCCCCAATCATAATTTTTGAAAAAATTAGGCATTCAGCTGTTCTCGACGGCTTGAAACCCCCAATATCAGCAAAAAATTATATGAAATGTACCAAAACTGGGGTCTGAGCCAACAAAATAAAATGTTCATCCGAATTGGGAACGGTCAACAGAGACCTGTCGAAAAACTGCCGAGCTTTCTCAGAAAGATTTGTAGGTTATTCACGAACAGGGCTTCGACTGGCCATTCTTTTCTATCAATTCCACAAGAAATGCAGAATCATGAAAGGAGGTGTGCCAGAGGGTTCCATCTGAATTGAAAAATGGCATGGAAGTTTTTCTTATCAATGGTTTTAAGCATGATCGATTTGCAAATGCGTTTGAATTACAGAATATGTAATTCTTCGGTCTTCAAAAATGGTATGAAGCGGAACTAACCAACGCGTTGAATGGTTTTGAGATGTTCAGATTATGGAGTTTGTATGAAAAGCCGGAAAAAGATTTGTCAGGATAAGTTTTGTTAGAATATAGACAAAGTTTTAACATTCAAAGCTTCAAAGTAGTTTACGTAGGTTATTATCAGCGATGATTTTTTGGTCAAATGAGCAAATGGTCCGGCACTGGCTTCCACAAATCTGTCAACTAATAACTGAAAACTGTTTTATGAGTAGTGTGTCAAGTTTGTCGAATCAGATTACACCTACAGCTCATCCCGAATTGACTTGGAATCAAACCTTCCAACCTAGGCTAGTCGAGGATATGTCCCGATGAACTCTAAAGTCCTGTAGGTTAATCGCGAACAGAGCCTCGACTGGCCATTATGTTGTGCCAGTTTTCTGAAAAACATTCTTTCAAAACCTGAGAGAATATTTTTAAAGCATTTTCAAAAAAAATTTCATTCACCATTTGATGAATATCAGAAGGGAAGGTGAAACTCAATGAAAACAGTTTTCACTCACCTTTTCTCATAGCAGATTCACAATTCGATTGAGAACTAATTTATTGAACTGCATTGATATCAGGGACTGATTCGAATCGACAATCTGGATTCAAGTAATTGTTTTCACTTATTGTGCATCAGGTTTATCATTTCAGTATACAAAACAGTGCAAGTGAAATACATTTGTGAGTCCAATTGGCAACAAGGGCCAGCCGAAAGATTGTTGGCATTTAACTCTAAAGTCTTGTAGGTTAAACACCCAAAATCTTTCATCTAGCCATACTGTCGTCTTTATTTTCTGAATTTCAGAGAATTTTCTGAATTTTTTTCTTCAATTATCGTTTTGTTTATTAGTTGAACAAAAGCCAAAACGCATTGAGTATTGTTGAATAGTCTTCATTTTTAAAATGATCAACAACATAAAAACTGTTTCTTGAGAAGGATCCCAATTTCTTTAGTCATTTACCATTTTTGAAAGCAGACAGGCGCCAGGCGTCGAAACAATATCGGATGCAAATATCGTTTTCCATCAGCTGGACGCTCAAGTGAACAGTCTGAAATTAAAATTATATTTTTATGTGTAGTGAATAGTACATGCCTATGTGCAAGAATCTCACCTGGCGTGTCTGCAAAAAACCATGCTGGTAAAATTAATTGAAAATTAAAAAGGGCAACAGAAGGCCAGTCGAAGAAATGTGAGGAATTATCCCTAATCACGTGTAGGATATTCACTCACATTACCTCAATTGACCAATTCGTTGACGTGAGTTATCTGAGCTTCGCATCGATAGATGATCTAGTGATCTCGAGGTTTCAACGAACAATAATGCCACACTAGTCAAAACTTTCACAGTGATGAAAACAGAAGCAACATTGGTTTAAGCGGTGAATCAAAGAAATTAGGAGCAACAATCTGGAAAACTTTTATGTAAATAGTTCAGAAAAAAACATTAACCTTGTTAATTTTCAGTGTAGTTGCACAAGCTTCGGTCATGAGTCTAATTGAAACGCCGAATGACGGCCTGAAACAAAATGAAACGCTCTGAAATGACCTGAAACGAAAATTAGTTAAATCAAACAATGATTATAACTATTTAAAATACGCAAGAGAAAGTCAGCAGGTTGAAAGCTCACTGTCACTTCAGCGTTTGTGCAAGTGACAAAAAAACCCTCAACCTGCTGACTATTATGCGTTCTGATCCCGTTATCAGAAATTGCCTTTAAAAATTTGAAATTGTAAAAAACTGTGCACAAAACATAAATTGGATACCGCCTACCTTTCCAATCGAATCGATAGTGAATAAAACGGATAGAATATATGAATAGAAAACATAGTGAATACAAGAAAACCTTGGAGAAGATCATTTGAAAGAGTGTTCAAGTTTGAAAAAGCACATGTGAACGATCATCTATCTTCAAAGGTTTACATGTTATTTATACAAGTTTGACCACTCTATCAGTTCTCTCCACGGTAAACGTTAAAATAGTTGATAGCGAATAAAAATAGTTGATTGCGAAAAATAGTCGATAGCGCAATATAGAATTGGGAGAAGACGAACAGAAGTATTTTTCACTCAGAATACAGACAAATTGTGAACGCGTGAGAACCTGAACCAAAAATCTTTGACCGAGATGTCAGGTTTTCCGTTTTAGCGGGCAACTGACTGCAACGTCGTGTAGCTGTCCAGCAAAGAAACCTGACCACACAGTTTTCCCGCTGTTCATGAATGGAGGAAATAGGGGAAAAAGCTAGCTGAAAACGCTTACCTCAGGAAAACTGAACCAGGAACCTTCGACCTAGAGGTCAAGTCATATTTCCTAGCGAAATCTGATCAAACGTTGTGCAGATTTCGAGCATAGGAAATATGGCCCGACCTTTCGGTCATCACCATTCATTTTGATTCAGAAGAGCAAAAAACACTCACTCTATCAGAAAATATCATCTCCTATAAAATGGTTCAGACCGGGAATCAGAAATAGGTTGGAAATAGGTGGCCGGAAAACAGTGGTCCTGTCACATCTGTATTTAGTCCAGCGATGTGATAACACCAATGTTTCCCGGCCTCCTTATCATCAACCCAGGAACTTAAAGCATTCATGTGATGAGATTTGCAGAGTGCAAGTGAATTAAGCAATACAGAAACACTTACCAATGAATGTTCGGAATATTAAAAAAGAGTAAAACTTCAGAGAATAGAAATACAGAGAATAAAAACAAGGGTTATTTGAAGTGATGCGGGATAAACTGTATTAGTCATGGTGGGTGCAGTGACAACAAAATGAAGAGAACTGAATCAGAATATTGTTAGGAGTGGTCAGGCAAGACACAACTTTTCAGCACCTATCATTTCTGTTTGAAGGTGCTGCAAAAGTTGTGACTAGTCTGACCTCATTCCCGCAAAGTATCATCACTTTCAAATTCTCTTTTTTGTGCATTGGGTGATGCAAGACAGTGAGAAAACTGACAGTAACAAGCGAAAATCACACAGATATCAGCTCACACATTGGGTCTGGACCATTTCAAAACGTTGGTTTTTCATAGCAGAAACATACTGACTAGATGTCTCCCCCTCTTCATAGGTTTCCATAACCACCCAACATAAAAGAGGAGGAAAAGTATATCTCAAGGAGAAGAGGGAGAGAGAGAAGATAAAAATTGCGCCTCGGGAAATTCATTGAAGCAAGGGACGTCGGTGAGATTTTCTAAGGCAGGCTACTGAACTCTGTCATTTTTTTTAGCGGCTTATCGGGTGACTTTCAGAAGGCGCAAAACCTACCGTTAAAAAAACCGCTGGAGAGAAAGTGCTGGGGATCCTCTGAAACACGTTGTCACCGCTATCATCGTTCAGTTCAATCACAAACGTTACTCCTTTTAACACAAAACTCAGAGGTGATTGATAAGAAAACTGAGAAAGAGGTCGGGATACGAGTGACGATTCTATTACTATTCGTTTCGATTTGCACGTAGTGATACAAAAAGTCACTGCGTAACCCGACCTCTCCTCATTCTGAATTATGTTCAGGACTGGGAAAAATTCGAAGTGGATCAACAATACAACAAAAAAAAACAATCCAGATGGTTTCCAAGAAATGCCAGGTTGGTGTGGTTGTACCAGATCGTTTGAGAAGTTTGATTGATTATTGACTTCTTTTTTCCAATTGAGTGAGGATCATAATATTTTTTTCCAGATCTGTTCCATGCATTGATGGTGACAGGTGTCAAAAACTATCAACCCGCAAAAGCAGTTCTTCCTCTGAGGTTTCCGAAAAAATGGCCTAGACTTTTTTGGCATATCCCATCTCCATATGATTGCATGATGTTGACAAGCAAAAAAAGTTTAGGCCTCTCATTCTTCGACTTCACAGACTTGAAATACAAATGCGGTTATAGTTTCCGGAGGTGAAATCATCATGCGTAGTAAACCACTCACCTCTCATCAGAAGTTGAGAAATATCAGAAAATTACAGCATAGTTAGAAAAAAGTTTAGCAGGATAATACATGTTGTTTCCATGGCAACGAAGGTGAAGAAAGATTCCAGCAGGACTGAACACGAAGGAGGCCGGTAGAGATGTCTGATCCTGGTAGTTTTTACGAAGTCTTTGTGGCATTCTAGTACAATCCTCAAGCAACAGC
This sequence comes from Caenorhabditis brenneri, assembly GCA_000143925.2. NCBI lineage: Eukaryota > Metazoa > Nematoda > Chromadorea > Rhabditida > Rhabditidae > Caenorhabditis > Caenorhabditis brenneri. The sequence continues at coordinate 468,225 of GL379816.1, forward strand.
AGAGTCAGGTAAAGCTAGATAAGGATGAGGGAGAGCGGAGGCTAAGAGGGGAAAGGTGGGGGAGGGGGGAAAGGGTTGCTCCAGGTACTTCTGCCTATAGGGCAGAGCTACCTCCTTATATACTTCTCACCTGTGAAAAAGCCCCGCCCAGACTTTCTCGTTTTCAAAACGGGGCGTAAACTCCGCCCATATAGGCATTCTAGAAAGTTCTATCATAATCCTCAAGCACCACCCCTTCCGTACTGCTCGTGATATTGAGAGTTTTGTCGAGCAGGAAACCACATGATACTACTCCCCATGGTCACGAAAGCCCGTAATTAGTGGATTAGAAGAAAGTTTAACTGGCACGGGATAGGTGGTGACTGATACCTACTATACGAAATTTGAATCCAATATTTGTAGCCACCTAGTAACCACAGATTCAGAAGATCAAAATACGCAGAAACGAGAGAGTATTAGTCAGACGAGAGGCAAGAATACGATATGTTCTAGGATTCCCATACCCTCCACAACGTCACGCGGTTCATGCTCAGGACTTTACTTGGTCCCAGAAAATTGATGTACACCAAAATAAACATAGGACGGAAGCAGAAACGTTCTATTTCAGAATGGTGCTGTTTTAGAGAAATGAAGGCCGGAACTGTTAGTAACTGATTACTTAACTGGATAAAAACACATGGAAAACAAATGACTCCATAGACAAAACCTCTGAAGATGCAGAACTTGTCAATTTAGATACAAAGATGGCTTTTCGACTCACTTTTTGGCGTTTGGGCTTTGCCAATTTTTCAGTTAAAGGACAGCAAACAAATTCCGTACTTGTTCAACGCAGTGGTTTTATTTTTTGTACAACTGGTCACGGGCTCAATTTCTGGTTCTTCACCATTTTTTGTACGACGCGCATATCCTGGCATAATAATCTTTATATTCCATGAACGTTTTTTGAAAGAATGATATTAAAGTACTAAATTGGGAAGGAATTGGAAATTTAACTGACTTTTATTGAGGATGCTCACATTATTGGATGAGGCTCTTATGAATCGGTGGTTCTTGTGAGATCAAAGCAACAATTAAGGGAGGTGTTCAGTATACTGTCCAATATTACTGGGATACCACACATCTGTCCCGATGGAAACACGCGGTCTTTGCGAAATAAAGGAAGAGTAAAAGAATGAGTGTAGAACGGCGGTCCCACATCGAAACAGCTTTCCACATTTTCTCTGATGCCAGGATCTTTTCACATTATGCTTCTCGTGTTTTTTTACCTATAAAGCCAGATTTTCATTAAAACTCACAGCAGTGAGAAAAAATGTAGAACGGTATTGACTATGGAAAAAATAATTTTATTTTGGAAAAAGGTCCAAGTGAACAAAAACAAATATGGAAGCAAAAAATGATGATTAAACCTTGAAGAATCAATTATCCAATTCTCTGGACATTTTCTGATGTAAAAAGACAAGTCATAGATTTTTCGAAAATTGTTTGAACCCATGGAACTGTATCAATAATTTCTCTATCGGCTAGCTGGCCGGAAAAAAACAAAGTGGTATTTTACTATCCATATTTTCGAGTAATTTTTTCCAAAGAGTATTTTATTTCTCAAATAAACCTATTCAAAGAAAAACAGATTTTAAAAACATACAGAAACCTATCACGGCTTTTTAGAGAAACTACGGTAGAAAGCAGTGTTTGTGCAATTGTGCAAACAAAAAAAAACAAAAAAAAAACACCTAAGCAAAATGAATATGTTATTTCTAAAACATCTCGGAAAGGTCCCGATTGAAAAATTTTCAACAAGGTTTTTCTGACCCTGCGTGTTACCATGAGGCGGTCTTTTCAATTTGCTCTAACCTTTCGCGTATCTTGAAGCCTGAAGGAGATGCGGTATCTACGGAGTCTTCTTGGAAAAGGAAGCTAGTCCCGCACCCATCATCAACAATTTGTCTAAATAAAATATGAAAATCCTCACGTCTTTCCGAAAATCCCGTCACATATAAGAAGTATTCAACGCGGAAAGCGCGGCAAATACTCCCGACATCCATCGAAACCGATAATTAGTGGTGTGCGTTCGGGCCAAGCCCTGGCTGGCAAAGTTGCCACTAGACTTCCAGGTAAGAAATTTGATTCTGATTTTTACTCCTACCAAAATTAATCACGAAAATAGCATGAACCGAAATACGAAGAAGTTTTATAATCTACCTGATAACAAACTAAAACCACAGACGAGTGTACGCCTGTAATTCCTCTGAATTAAAGCAATGAAGTGATCTATAAATGGTGTGTGGTGCATTTCCGAGAAACATTTGATCAAACTGAGCATTATGAAAAAGTTTTTATTAGTTTAGGGAAGTAATGTAACTTTGAACAGATGGTTTCGGCATCAGAAGACTAGTATGGCACCTTTTATAGATAAAGTGAGATTGATATGGAAGTTCAACTTTCGAAAAAAGATTCAAGAATACTGAAATTAGAGCATACGGTAGGGAACTTCACGATTCAGATGTCTGAAGACAGATCATTTTCAAAACAGCATACAAAGCAAAAGTCGAAATCGCAAAAATGAGTTTATTAGAAATGTTGTTTTCAAGACATAAAAATTTGAACTTTTGTCATATATCATGTATATGATGAATTTATGAGCATATCTATAATTATGTTTTGAAAATTCAAAAAAACTAAACTTTTTTCTCAACTTCAATCAGATTTCAAAACGGTCTTATCGATCAAGACACTATCTTACTTCACCAGTGTCATACACCTGCTGTCTCCCACTTCTTTTATCTTTCATGACTCTTCATACTTCATCAAGGAACAATTGACAACCAGTAATTATCCAATTACTGGTACCTCAATAACTTCTTGGCAGTCATTCCAAACTATTTACACAGCTGCCCTATTGCCATCATGCTCCTCACAAAAAGTGCTAAAACAACTGCCAAACGACCCATTCTTCCCGCAGGTGCACCTAACGCTCTTCTAAGAAACAGTGGATTTTGCCTGACCCGAGTGAATGGGAATGAGCATTCAGGCAGAGATGAATTCAGTAGATTACCGTCTCTTATTTATTGCGTTGTATTTCTCGACGCACCCATAATTATGATCGACGTAACGTTTCTTTTAGGTAGTCTTTGTTTTCACTAGATTAGATCTCACTATTTATGGGTCTTTGGAATAACAAAGCGGTCTTCAAAATTGATGGTTTTGCTGTTTTTCTCATGAATCTATTTTATATAAACCTGAAAATTCTTTTTCGACTGTAGTGGGGGGATTTTTTATGAAATTTTTGGTTATATTTTTTGAACACTTTTTAAAAAAATTTGAGAATTGGAAAAAAGGGGCTCGGTTCGAGCAACCTAATTTCTGAAAAAAAAGTCTCGATAAGTAACTGGGGTTTATTTGATAATTCAAACTCAACTAGAATCGAAAAATTTGCTTCTAAAATTTGATTCACTCAAAAGCCCCCAGTATTTTCCACTATATTTCTAACATTATTTTTCTTCCTACCAAATATTTGGAACCCTTTCTCTTAAAACAAAGCCAGTTCATTCTCTTTTTTCATTTCCTTTCAGGATTTGTGTATACTCATTCATTTTCCATTCTATTCCTTCTTACCCCTTCCTTCTATTCTACATGTATTAGTATTCCTTTCAAAAATCCTTCCGCTTCTTAAGAGGACCCTCTCCATCATCCTCTTGCGCAAGCCGCCAGCAAACATACTGATATGTATGTCATCTTCTTCTGGTACGTTTCCATCTCTATATATTTTCGGAAACATCAAAGACTTCTCTGACCCCTCCACGCTTTTTTTCGTCGAGAGCGCGTACCGTTCGACTGTCTACTGCCCGCGCAAACGTTCGTCCTCCACCTCCATTTTCGTCATCACATTCGATTCGGCCATCAAACACGCACATAAACACACAAATACGTCTCCGGTGCCATATGGTCATGACGAGCATTATTATGATGAGCGATTGACTTCATAAAAGACAATGAAAACGTCTCGTTCCATTTCTCATCGTTTTCGTTGTGTTCCAATCTGTCGTTTTATTCCTCATATTCTCCCTCATTCTCGATGATTTGATGTGATGATCGTAATTACGTATCCGTTCTTTGAAACTGGTTTTGGATCCTCCCTTATTTGGAACGTTTTTTTTCCTGGTTGCAATTGTTCTGTTTATAAGGGAGGTGTAGGCTACGCCCAGATATCTGCAGAAGTCATATAAAATTCAATTAAAAGTGCAGAACTGTCTGTTGGTTTTTCTAATTTCAATGTTTCTCCGTATGTAAAGAATGAATAGAATTTTCCCTGAGAATTACTTTTCCCGAAGTTCGATTCATTAACTCTGATTTTTAAGCCAAAATGCATTCAGAGCAAAATTTCTACAAAGAATTTCAAAAACTGATCCCATCAGTGAAAAAAATTCGCACTTTCAACGCATTATGTTAAAAAAGGAGTTCTTTAGTAGTTTCTAGATGATGCCGTTATAAATCAGGTTTTTTTCTCATTGTTTTTAAACTGATTTTGTCGAAAATCACTCTAGAAAATAAGATAATGAGAAGTAGTTTTCACACTTTATCTGAATTGAACTAACGCTTTGAAAGCCTCAGTTATTTTTTCCGAAATTCTGAGGCGAATATAATTAGTGTTTTTTAACCCTATCCGGCTCTCACTTTTGTGTTCTTCTCTCTAATTTCCAGTTTTAGGATCCGATTCGAGAAGTTTAAAAATCATTTCAATAAAGAGGCACTGCTAAAAATAATCTAAAAATTTTTCTCAGTCTTTGTTTTATAACTTTTTGGAATGATTCTAATTCACAAAATTTCATAACAATAATCCTATCAACACCTCTTCATTCTTTCTCTCCTAATCTTCTGTCTTTTGTATTCAAATATTCTTGACCGCAAATATCTATCTCTCCCTTTTTCTTTTTCTTTTTCCTCCTTCAAATGAACCTAATCCGGTATACGATGCGCACCTGCTATGGGCAACAGTCTCCTATTATGTCATAAACACATGGCAGTCTGTGACCCCCGTTGTTCCGCTATTCATCAACTCAAAATACACTGAGCAAAAAAACTGCTACTGGCCCACCCATTATTTCCGTGCCTTAGGGGCATAAGTGCCTACTTCCTCAGTACGGGAAAGATCAATCTTTTTGCTTGAGACACACGCCAAAAAAAGTTTATATTTGCGTAGGAGGAAAAGATTCCTTCGTTTTAATGGATTCCAAATAAAAAAAGACAACTTTGTTCCTCATTTCTTCATTTTGTCGCATGTCCTGTGGAGAAGAAGGCTAGATGAAAGGAGAAAAGAGAAGAATAATTGAATCATCTTTTTCTTCTTTTTCTTCCGACCAGTATCACTCACCTGGAAAAATAAGAAACAGTGGTAATTACTCATTCCCTCCTGCGTTTTTCATTCTTTCACATTCTTGTTTGGTGTTGTTAGTTGACTCTGTTGGTAGTAGTTTCTTTTCTTATCGTCGTTTCAATTTGACCACCAAAAATGTTTTATTTTCATTTCTTTTTAGAGGAAACACCTTAAATGACTCACTTTTTCATAGTTATTTTTGGAGGAAAATTAAACACAAAGAACGTTTTTCGATAAAGTTAGATTTCGGATGAAAATCCTCGATCTTCTTGCTTTTCAAAAAAATGTAAGTCAATTCAATTTCAAATTTTCTGGTGTTTCTCTGGCATTCCCTCATTTCCCTCTCAAAAATTTTTATTTCGTCTCCATCCTCCAAACACAAAAACCAAGCTCATCTCACAAGAATGTGACAATGTTCCGGACGCTTCACACGCAACACAATAGCCAATATTGAGCGACTTGCTCAACGTCAGCACACACAGACACTCTTGAAGATGGATGGTCACCATCTCCTTCCCCCATTTCCTTTTATATCTTACTGACCTCTGTTTAGTCAAAAAGGAGAAGAGAAGAAGACGTCAGGCGTGCGTGGCACCGGGTCATTACTTGTGCATATCTTCCGTACAAATCATTTCTCTCTTTTTCTTGGTTTAACCCAAACCAATCACAAATGTTTCCGTCCGAAGATCTTATAAGCCGATTTTTATTCAACAGGTGGTAGAGACCCTCGTCCGCCGCCCGCCGGAATGATCCCATTATTTTGAATGGTAGTGATAATTGGTTTCAAAACAATATGCTGTTCTCCATTGTTTATTTAAAATGGGTTTGTTCAGAACCTATTATAGTAGTGAGAAGCGTGTTATTAAAATTATTTATTTCAGATGATCTAGTTTGAATTTTTTGTTTTCAAACATTTGATGTGTTCGTGATTTAAATAACTATCAATCGAACAGCCTTGTCGTAAACTCCTAGATAGTCCAGGTTTTCAGAAGTTTTGAGTTTCCTTTTTCTCTCTAATAACAAAGTATTTCCTCCATTTTTACGTAGGCTCAAAACATAGTTGAAAGCTATCCGCCATTCATCCAACTCAACTTTTTTTTAGGAACAAATGATTTGATCGAGACAAATTGTCCCGTGCTATTCTCCTCATTTTACCTCACCACTGAACTTTGACAGCAACAGGTGGCTTGTCACAAAATGAAGTTCCAATAAAACAGGAGAAGCCGGCGAGAGGATTGTCCGACAAAAAGAAATCTGGCCACTTTTTCTCATAAATTCTCCTCCCGGGTTCGAAGCAATGTGTGGCTCTCAGCGAGTTGAAACTGAATAGTTGGACCACGGGTCGGCCACTCGTCCTCCCATTATTATGCTTCCACACACATAAGTTCAATTCCCTCTCCTCTTCCCAATATTTCGTTATTGGAAAAGAAGAGTGATGTGCTTATTTGCATAAGAATAGTTTGACACTACAACTCTCCAGTAGAGCGAGAGTTCAACAATGTGTTCAAATGTGTACTAGTTATAGTTGTACTAGTTTTCCAATTTCCTAAATTTGGTGGTGTGAAAAATAGAATGAAATAGGACCCTCTGCCCCTAACATACTATCCATTATTCACCAGACACTCTCCCTACTTGTTCTAGTCCCTATATGTGTATATTCACGCAACTAATGTCAGGAATGATTCATCTTCCAAAACCCCTCTTACTTCCACTACCAAACCAAAACATGCGCTCCATTTCAACATTTTTAGCTAAGCATATACGCATACAAAGAAGATCGTTGTCAGTTTTCGGAAAGAAAAACGAAGGAAGCGACAGATGAATGTGTCTTTTTGAAACCAAAGCAAGATGATGAGTAATCCCCTAAGTATCCATTCTTTTTTCGATTTCGTTCTTCTCATTTTTCTGAATACATGAAACATGATACTGGTGTATGTATTGTTATGTTTCCCGTTGCTCAAATTTTTGTTTAGAGAAAAAAAAAGAAAATTCCTTTTTTTTTCAATTCGAAAATTCGATGAATTCGAAGGAAACCGGAAGTTGAAATTCAAAAGAAATACCAGGTTTCTATTATAATGCGGTACAAAGAAGAAAGTGAAGAAACATAGAAATAAAGTTCCTCGTTTTGGAAACTAGCTCTCGGGTTTCAAAATACAGTTGTTTTTTCAAAATTATTCGGATAATCAGTGTGTTTGGAAACGACTCTTCAGAACACAGATATTAGTGTCCGGAGTTTCAATAATTCCTAGAGTTCTTCCAAATCCTTCTTCTGGAGCATCAAAACTATACAGTGGAAACATTTTCTTGGCATAGTACGGTCATTTTTATCAAGAGTTACAATTATTTTATTGGTATTTGTCATTGACAAGTTTATTTTATAGCCATATGTCAATTAGTATTTAGTGTCACCTAATCCTACCCATATTTCTATATTTCTATCATAAATACTGTTTTATTGAGCACTCTTGAGCCCCCTCTTAATCCCAAAATGTCCTGTCTCCCCAATCTTCGTAGCAGACTGTCTCCAGAATTCTTTTCTCCAAAATTCTTCCAAATTGATAAAAATTAGAAATATTTGATTTCTTGGTTTCCCCTCTTTTGGGCTGATTCATATTCTATGAATCATCATTATCATTTTATCACATGTTCGTTAAGTTTCACACCCCGCCCATCTCCCTAGACAGCCCTTCCTTCATTTTGAACTTTTTCGAACCCCCACAATACACTGTTACTGTGTTAATTTGAACGTCATCGCCGTGTTGTGACCTTACTGGGTAATGACCCGGTTATTTCTGTGTTCCTCTGCCCAATGTTACTAATTTGGACAATACAACTTTTGATGGAAAACTTTAAACACCCCTCTAATCTATTCTTTCTACCGCTTCCAAAATGTCTCAATTTTTGCATTTTGTTTTTCAGGATGTCAGTCACTCTAACAAAAAAAAGAGAGAAAAAAATCCAGAAAAAAACCAGGGTCTAACAATGTCTGGAGGTGGGGCAGAATTGTGTTTTGTTGACATTCTCTTAATCGATCCAATGGAGCATTTTCAAATCGAATTCCTTCTTCTCTTTTCTCGTGTTCTCTTATCATTTTCACATTGTTCTTTTCTGTTTCCTCTCCCGTCCATCCATCCTGAAGTGTAAGGAAAGAGAGAGATGGGGCATGATGACTACTGATAACGTCTCACAATAATTTCTCTAAGCCTCTTCTTCTTCCGTTATCTCTTCTTTCTTTATATCGAAACTATTTGAATTACAGAACCGAAGTAAATAGTACGGTCAGTGGTTGTCCTGGAGGGGTATTCTTTTTGTTGTTTTTGAGTGTGTGTTAAGGAAAAATGGGGGAAGATTGTGAACGAGAGACAGTTAGGAAGGAAGAGGGGGGTCACAGAAAAATAATGTCGTAGCATTCGGCACATTTAGTGTTGCAAACGATGCCGGTTGTTTTCCCCTTTTTTGGTTTTGTTTCCTTTTCCCACGCGCAAACACGCACATGGCCCACCTCTACTTACCCGCCAAAATTGACCCTGGTTTCTGTTCCGCGACACCTCCTGCGTCTCTCTCACTCTCGCCTCCTTTTTTCTCGCCGGTCCTCTTACTCATCTCCTGTTACAATTTGCACTACGCTATCCTCACTCTCATTTTCCCTCATTCTCCCAGTTGTTCCTCTATTCTTTTGCCGCTCTTTTTATTACTCCAATAACTTTTCCTCGTTCAATTGACATTGCGCGGATAAATGTCCGGTAGAACGAGAGGAAAAGGTGGCAAAAAACCTATCGAGCGTTATGTTATGACACTAGTCATCGTTTGTTTTGTTTCTCTTTTCTCTTTCGGTTTTGTTTCCGTTTTGTTTCTAACCTGTCGCTCTTTAACTCAATTTTGTTTTGTTTTCAGCCAGAAAGACAATGGAAGCGATCGCCGAGCACGACTTTCAAGCCGGATCCGAAGATGAGCTCACTTTCAAACGCGGAAGCATTTTAAAGGTGATTTTATTGGTTTCGGAAATTGGGCAATTAACATGGAAAATGATTGCAGGTACTCAACAAAGACGAAGATCCGCACTGGTACAAAGCAGAGTTAGACGGCAACGAAGGTTTCATCCCATCAAATTATATTCGTATGACAGACTGCAATTGGTAAGTTGGAACTGAAAAATATTTCTCCGGAACGTGTGGAATGAGCTTTTGACTCTCTCCAAACCATGCAAAAAGTGTTCCAAATCGCAAACAGTTTAAGTCAAGTTCACCTTTTTTTTTTCGTTAGATCTATCAAAATCACCTCCAAAAGATTATCCAACTTACCGCTTTTTATCCTTCCTTTTCTCTCCAGTTTATTTGCTCAATACACAGCGCGGCAGTAAAAACAGAATAAGCATCGGCAAACATATAGTTTTCCAACTTTTCAGGTACCTCGGAAAAATCACCCGTAACGACGCGGAAGTCTTGCTGAAAAAGCCGAATGTACGTGATGGTCACTTCCTTGTTCGTCAATGTGAAAGCAGTCCCGGAGAGTTCTCAATCAGTGTTCGATTCCAAGATTCTGTGCAGCACTTCAAAGTTTTGCGCGATCAAAACGGAAAATATTATTTGTGGGCTGTAAAGTTCAACTCGCTGAACGAACTCGTCACCTACCATAGGTGAGTGTAAAAACTGTTTTCTAGTGTGCAATTCGTAAACCTGTGAGATGAATCACAGCAATCTGAAGACTTGACTCATCAATATTTTATTTGTTTCAGAACTGCTTCGGTGTCGCGGACTCACACAATTCTTCTGGCGGATATGAACGTGGAAACCAAATTTGTACAGGCTCTGTTTGATTTCAATCCACAGGAAAATGGCGAGCTCGCCTTCAAGAGAGGAGATGTGATTACTCGTAAGTTTTGAGATTTTGAAACAATTGAAACCCCTAGTCAGGCGGATAAGAAAACGGTCAATTTAGATTCAAAAGTAGATTGCGCCTCGTTGTGACGCTTCTAGTTTCTGTAAAAAACTAGAGGAATATAAGTAGAAAGTATAAGTAGAAATGCCCTGAAGTCTAAGCTTCTAACCATTCTTAAAAAAAGATTGGCACACTCGTAAATGCGGCTTGCGGAGAAACTGCTGGAAATGTATTCTCCACATAGAGACGATTACATATCAATGTGAACTCATTGTATGAAGTTGCACTGAAAATTTTGAAATCGGGTATGTCAAGTCTGAGTTTGCAATAATTTGGCTACATTGACTGGAACATGTTTGAAACCTGCTTTAGATTGGCCGTGTTATTAGGAACTCGCCATGGACAGATACCGTTGGAAAACTTTGACCTCACTAAATACGTGGATATTGGTTGATCAAAATTTACTACGGATGGCTATGCCATTTTCAGTTACGTTGCTGAATTTTGACAACTGTTAGGTCCATTCATGCTTGGAAATCAGCTATGCTGACGGAATTTTTTTTGAAAGTTGCAGTCATGAGAATAGCTTTCGCAATATACACAGCTATCAGAAAAACTGAACTTACTCAGAGGCTGCAAACTCAAAATAGCTCTGCTGTGTCTGAGAATGTGGTTCATTGTCCCATCCTAAACGTTCGGGCTTGGGGCTAACTTCCTGGGCGCCAAGTTGTTACGATGAAATGAAATTCCTATTTTTCGTAGTGTTGATTGTGCCAGTTCTGAAGTGCTCAGACAAGGCATTTTGGAATGATCTAACCCAACAGAAAATAATATATAATGCTAAATTTTCAAATACTACAGCTAATAGGGCCATCTTTTGGACTTCAACACTTACAAAAACTTTTCACGTCTCACTTTTTTTTATCCCAAAACGTAATTCCATACCCCTAATTATTTGTTTTCAGTGATAAACAAGGATGATCCAAACTGGTGGGAAGGACAACTGAACAATCGTCGCGGAATCTTCCCTTCCAACTACGTGTGTCCGTACAACAGTGCCACCAAAGCGAGTTTTTCAAGCGTTGCTCCCGGCTTCACATTTGCCACATAGGAAAACGGATCACCATGTATATCCTTCAAAAGGAAACTTCAACATGTTTCATACTGCCTCCTTAATAGTTTAATAATTCATTCTTTAATAATCTGGGTGTTTGTTAAATTTAAAAAGCACCTTAAATTTATGGGTATCCAACCTGTCACTATTAGACCATCTAGTTCATCATTTTCTTCCATGATTTTCGTCCCTTGTCTTGTCTGCCATTGCAAACGATTCATTGATTTTTATCGGATTCGTTGGCAATGATAACATTCTTGTTGTGTTATCACCCAGCCTTTCTTCCCCACGCTTCCCCCCACACACACGGATCTATTAAGCGATTAGATACTCTGATACAATACTCAGAGACTGTTCGTATTGGGTTCTATGTTTTTTTTATAATATTAATACATTAGTGACTTTTTTTCTCTTATGTCATAACAATCTGCCATTTCTCGTCATTTTCTGCTTTCCTCTCTCATGTTAAGTTGCAATTCAACCAACCAATACGATTTATCGTTCGGTGCTATGATGTTCGGTTTCCGTTTCGAATAGTTTTATCACTTCATTGTAATCCACCTTCATTCATCCTTATCTCTATCACTCTTTTTTTCTTGCACCGTCCCGCCGTCTTGCTTTTAATTTGATTGTGTAAAGTATTTCATATTATTTGAATATAAAGGTTTAGTTTTATTATTGGTTTTTTGTTGAATTATCCACAGTTGTATTGCAAAACAAGACTGAATCTATCTCGCAGTTTGCATGGAAGCATGTTTTTCGAAGAAGAATCCAAACAAAATCTGAAGAAAAAACAGATAGAAAACAATCTTCAAAAAAAGACTTTCTCTTTTTCCTTATCATCAGAGATCGCTAGCATAGAAAGCTACGTGAATTTGACTTTTACAACAACTTTAGAGTGTTTTTGTGGCTTCTTTTGGGAATCTTCCATGTTTCAGGGCACATACTACACTTTCTCGAACACTTGGTTCCCGAAGTTGTGAAAAAGATTTGTGGTTTCGAGAGAAACTATGAATTTTTTGTAAAAACCATAGAGTCTTAGAAAAAAAAATGGTTTTGGTAATTCATTCATAAGGTATTCTTCATAAAAACATACCTTCCACCATTACACCCACATAGAAAGCTTCTCTCTCTTTCTTGTTTTCTCATATTCTACTTCCCCTTTTAAATCTCATTATCTATCTTGTTTTTTTTTCTCAAACTTCGAACGAAAAGCAAAAAAGCAATCATGTTTCAAGGACACTTGAGACAAACCAAACGTTTCAAAGCCGAGGCAACTGAGCAAGTCTCCTTCACCACGTGTGCTCAAATTTTCTGCTCACTTTTTCGCAGTTTGTCTGCACCTTTGCCATCGCCTGTGACGTTTTTTACTCAACCTTGTTGTTTTTTTCTGAAAACTCCGATATGTTACAGGCAAAAGATGTCGTTCGACCCGGATCAGCCACGATATGACCAATCAACATTCTATGGACGGTTACGTCATTTTGCTGGAATGACTGATCCATTGATAGCTTTTGCACCAACTTCGGAGCTCGTTGCTGCTTCTGAATTGATGCAAAAATGCAGGTAAATTGACAATAATCAAATTGAAAAAAAAAAGAAAATCTTACGTCGGTTAGCGAAAAATGTTCTGAAAACATCAACAAGGATTGTGAAAAAACAATGTTCTAAATATTATTTTTCACAAAATTTCACACAAAAAGTGTTTTATTAGCTTTTGTACACTGTGGTAAGATATGAAATCAATATTTGGGAAAAAGTAGTTTTTTCGTATTAAAATACTCTTTTAATGAAATCAAATTTTACATTTCCAGGGAAAAGAAACCAGTCCCAGCCACCCTGGAAGAACTCCACCGTGCCCAACGACTATACCAATCCGCCTTCCATCCAGACACCGGAGAACTTCAAAATTTTGCTGGACGAATGTGTTTCAATGTTTGGGGTGGAACGATGCTCTGTGGAGCAATGATGATCTGGTGAACATTTTTCAAATTATTTCCATCATTCCTCTTCTCTGTTTCAGGTACAAATCAACTCCTGCTGTGATCTTCTGGCAATGGGCTAACCAATCTTTCAACGCTCTTGTGAACTACACTAATCGAAACGCAAAAAGCACCCTGACCACTAAGGATTTAGCTGTATCGTACACTACTGCGGTATCTGGAGCCCTCGCGATGGCTATCGGGCTCAAAACTTATTTTGCCAAGAAGCAAAGCAGTCCACTGGCTCAACGATTAGTGCCCTTGGGGGCTGTCGCAGTGGCAAATGCTATTAACATTCCAATGATGAGGCAGAAGTAAGTCAATTATACTTCTGGAAACCAATTATCTGGTATAAATTCTCATGAATTCCAGTGAGCTCAAAGACGGAATGACAGTCACCGATATCGACGGAAATAACGTAGGAGTCTCCAGATTGGCAGCTGCCAAAGCCATATCCCTAGTTGTTCTCTCCAGAAACATCATAGTGGCTCCATGCATGAGTGAGTTTATCCGTCATTTTCCTGTTTTCCCTTCTATTCAACATCTCCTTTTCATTCCTCACTCCTGTCATTATGGAAGGACTGAACAAAGTAGCCTCATTCCGGAAACACATAAACAAACTGAATATCCCGACTCAACTTGCATTGACTTTCGTGATGTAAGATACGATGTTTGAAAAACAAGAGAAAACAAGAAATGCGAATTCCAGATACGGTGCAATGATCCCTGTTGGCTGTGCTTTGTTCCCTCAACAAAACTCGGTGAAGCTGTCAACTTTGAAGCGATGGGAACCGGAAGCATATGAAAAATTGAAGGATATCAAGGGAGACAGAGTTTACTTCAACAAAGGACTCTAAGTGGTGGTTTGAACCTGGAAATTTCTTGGATAGGTGATAGTTTTTAATTTATTTTTACTTCCGCATTTCTCAAAAAATCTTTCTTTTCAAAAATTGAGAAAAAGCATAATAATTCGATTATTTACATTTTTATTATTATTCATGGAAAATGAAATAAAAGTGAATAGCATCATGTTTCTTTTTTGTTCCAGATGAATGAGAAAAATATACAGTGAGAAATACAAAACGCATAGGAATGGAAAAGCAAATTTGCCAGGATGAATGCGAATGAGAGAGAAGAAGACAGAAATAATTACATTGTCATATAAAGCTATAAGATTTATGTACATTAAAAGGGAAGAAGTACCTAATCGAGAAACGATTAGATTTAAAGAATTCGGAAAAGAAGGAGATAGTAGGAATGTATTGAGTATTAGGAATTTAAATAAGAGACAGTTTTGGAAAATGACATTTTTGGAGACTTGGAGGGATGAAAAGACAATTGGCAAAGTTGTTTCTCAGAATCTTTTTTTGACTGGCTGAATTCAAAGGCTTTCAAAATGGTAAAGAGATGGTGTGGGTAAAAGTTCCCTTTCTCCAGCACTGCTGGAATGTATTTACATGAGGTATTTTGACGTTTTTGCAGATTTTTTGAGAAATCAGTGACGGTGGTGCTTGATGATTTTGCGGCAAACTGCGAATCTGAAAATCATACTTGTTCCAATTTATTTATTTTGCAACAAAACATACCCAACGGCTGCTCCAACTACAAAGCTGAAAATGTTGGTGACCAGGAAACCGAAAACCACACGAACATTGAACAGCGAATCCGTCTCATATGGCAAGTATTGGTACATTTCCGGCTCTGGGGAGTTTGGTGGAGTTGTGAGGTTTGATCCATATTGCACCATTCGGACGGTTCTAAGAGAAACAAATATTTCATGAAATTTTTTGAAAAACAGAGACTTACTTTGGTGGAGTGTTCTCTGGCCGGCTAGACCAATCCCAGATCCAGTCTGTATTCTTTCCTGGTGGAAGCATTTCTCGAACCAATTTGTACTTGACTTGCTCCAAACTTTCGAATTCAACATGTGGAGATTGAGCAATAGAAACCGGGCTTAGTCTCGGATCCTTGTCCTTCTCATCGACAATTACCATGTTGATATCCACAGAACTGCACAGGCTAGTGCGGCTTGGTGCAAGTTCAACCCATGATTCTGACATACCTGAAGCGTTCGAAAACATGGGAAATTTAGAGAAGAGTTAGTGAATTTGAGTGAATCTGACCACGAAGTGAAAGTAGTGTTAGAATAACTATTCTGGATCATAAGACGAAAAAAAAAATCGAAAGGTCAATTGGTGGGCTGATTTTTTCTCACATCTTACTAGCGTAATACTACTGTGTAACAAAAAATGAAACGAACCGGGTGTACTCTCCGTCATTGGGGTGATAAATGGGTTCGATGCTTTCGCGGTCGGCGTGGAGTGTGGAACCGGCTGCTCGGACTGCTGTTGTGGAGCAGACTCATCCGTCTTCTCGCCGGACACATTGGCGAAGTTGATCCGCTTTTTTATATCTAGCATTTTGGGTTTTGCAAACTCAAGAAATGAGGACATTTTGAGTCTCTGAAAAGTGCAAGTTTAGTATTGAAAGGGCGGATTTCTCAAGGATTGAATCAGTGAAGCAAGAAGAAGAAAAGAAAGGAAAAGGTGGGGCAGGGTAAGATTCCTAAAGAAAATGAAATATGGAAAGGAGAGTAGTAGTGATACGGGTAGAGGTTGTTATAGCAACTCAGCAGGCTCAAATAGAGGCAGGTGGTGCCAGTCCACATTAGTGTACTCTTTGCCCACCCATCCATCTAACTAAACTAACAAAATCGTATTCAAAACCCCATTGAGCAGATGGTGTAGTTTGTTTATAACAAAACTTTGCTCTTTCAAAAGCCACTAAAATGATAATGGGTAGTGGAAGTATGAGAGTGTATAGAATGACCACAGAGGCAAAATTGGGAAGAAAAAAAAATGTTTTTACTCAAAAAAAAATGTTTTGAAATCTGAGTTGCTCTCTCTGTGATGTTTATTTATTTATTTTTCTGTTATCTGAGCATAGGTGTGTGGTGTGCCGGTGTGCGAGATAGGGGGGAGTTCGACTGTTTTGTTTTCCTGTGTGGGGCTGTTGTGTGTAACGATGTAGGAGGTACGGGAAAAGATGACCCGTGAGATTAGTTGCGTATCGATCGTGAAATGAGGAACAAAGCAGTATGAATAAGAGGGCGGAAAGAGCACCACCACATGGACGACGGCACCCCTTTTTGTCCCGAAAATGGTGGAAGTGAAAGAAAGCTAGCGCAATAGCACACGTGCTTCGTTGGTTTGTCGAATGTCACCGGCAATATATAAATATATATGTGCAAATATATGTATAACTGCCAAATCGGCTTGGGGGTACTTGGAACCAATAGTGTATACTTGATGGAAGTGTGATACCAAAACTCAACTCAAGGAGAGAAATTTAATCAACTCGAGTGCCGTGTACTAGAAGAATATTTTTATGAATTCTAGAAATTTGAGAGGAAAAACTAAAAAACGTTCTTTTTTTGGATTCACTAAAAAATTTCTCTCCTATCGAACTAGAGAAGTTTATCCAATTAAAAATGTACATCAGAAACTCAAGTTGAATAAAAAAGCAGACTCTCCTCACGCGGTTTCTCTTACTCTTTGTTAATTTTTCATCTTACTACCGACAAACTTGCTCACAACGTGATCACTACCAATTTTAAGAGGTGTTATTTGTATTTTCACGTGATATGACGCCATGTTGCGGAAAAGGTGATAACTGTCTGTTAAAGGGAGGTCTGATGAAATGAGAATGACGATTGAGGTGAACAAGAAGTCAAGAGAAAGAAGTTTGAGAAATCGAAAAAAGTACGTGTTCCTGAGTCAGGTGTCTGGTCATTGAGGTGATAGTAGAGAGGTAGAAAAATAAAGGATCGTAGATAATATGTACTCAATCAGATTCCACATTTCTTCAGCAGGAAATTGGAGAATGGAAAACAACAATCTGGAGTAGGAAATTCTAATGGTCAACAAAGATTCTGGGTCTGACCAAGATATTATTAAACTGGAGAGATGAAGTTGAGGAATGCAAAAAACTAAAATTCGAGGAAAATGGTGGAATTGGCGGCCAGCCAGGCATATTATTATGCCGCGTGATACACCACAAACACAGAGACTCTCTCTTTTTTCCTCGTATTTTCTCTCTTGCCGTAGTACATGTGACCGTATTGTCAACGAACCAGATATTGTTTCTGAAGAAGGAAGGAGATGAAAATGTAGATGTGAAGTGGAAAAAGTGGAAGAGAAAAATGGAAAAACGTGGCGGAGAGAACTTTCACCAAAACGACTTATATACGAGAATATAAGGTGCGAAGAAACTGATATGAAAAAATGAACGAGAGATAAAAAGAGAGAGAAAGAGAACTGTCTGTTTCTCAAATTACTGTTTTGTGTACTTTTCGTACTTTGGGGCGACCAACTGTATACAAAATGAAAAATGATAATCCGGGATTATCTTTGCATTACGCGCTCAATTTGTGTTAGGTGCAACTGTATAAGAGTAATGAAGCGTGAAAAATGTCACAATTGATGTTCAAAAGGACCTCCAGAACCGTTCGATACAGACTTATGGTTCTCTCTTTTATACTCAATTTCACCGGTTTTCCGCTTGATTACAATCTCCAAAAAACCTTAATTTTTGGGTGTATTTTTCGTAACTTTTGTACAATTCTTCCAAAATCAGATAAAAATTCTTCGGAATGTCATGTCGGAATCAATTCAGCACGAAAATTTCGAAAAACGATTTGACAGGTGTCTCATCAGGAAGAATCAAATAGTTCACATGATACCGCTTTGTTCAGCCCCAACTTTTGCAAGAAGCAAAAACAAGTAATTCTTGATGTGTATGATAGCAAATTGGGTCATTCATTCTTATCCAATCTGATATAGCAGGGCGTTGGGAGAAAAAAACGAATGTGATGCAATCATATGATGTTCACATGAATATCGTATTTGTTGCACGTAGAACACCACTTGACATGTTCCCGTTTACATAGATATTATAAAGAAGACCATGGTAGGAGTGTGAAGATAAGAGAAGAAGAAGATCAGGGATGATTCAGAGACGTATCAGAATTGGTTCTTTGGAAAATGAAGTGATAAGGTTTATGATTGATGTTTTGTGTGAATGATAAGAAGAACCATGTTGCGATGAAGACTCGGTTTGAAATTATTTTATATGAGAACTGAAAAAATTCTCAGCAAAAAAACGAGAAGAAGAAGGCTACTCAATTATTCCTCTATAGACTACTCCGGCACATTCCATCCGAGAATAAGAAATGGTGAATCAAGGAGAAAAACACAGAAAGTCACAGGGAGCTGGCTCTTTCGTTTTTTTTCCCCTCAATGTTAGTCATATGACCAGCACGTATTTACCAAAAGGAGACAGGGGAGAAGAAAGAGGAGAAGGAGGAACGCATAGTCAAAATAAGGGGCGACGAACGAGGGTGTAGAACAAGAATCGATGTGGTGAAGACGGGGCGTGGATGAAGGCAACGGAGGATTGGTGGTCCAAGCATCCGTCGAGACAGACACGAATACGTGGTAAATCATGTGAGACCGCATGAAAGTGCACATGACCACTTGGACGCAGGCGGAAAAGTCGGGAAGAGAGCACGCGGGAGAGAGAGACTTAGAGCGGGAAGACGATCAGCTGATGTTTAAAATTGGATGCGTATGTAGCCGTAGAATGGACACACTCGGACTTCTTATTGAGAGATGCCAATTGCCGAGCTGCTCAGAAGAGACGGCTTCATTCGAAGAATAATGAGCCTTGCTCTCCTCCTCTTTCTTTTTGTGGAAAATGGAGAAGAGAGAAGCTCAGAATCTAGATGAGAAATGCAACTTTATATGGAAACTTTCACATGGGATGTCAAACGAAATGGCTAGTTTGCCACAGTTTCCCCGCGAGAACCACACCTGAATACATAATTGAGGGAGAGATTAACAGAAGACAAGCATTTGTCATTGCAACATCCCAAACCAATCCTTCTTTGACCAAAAAAGGAATCCCGAGAAACCAGATGTTCTCTGACCAGAAACTTATCGAACGAGCACAATATGTCTTATTTTTTATCACGGAAAATAAGATACCCATCTGGTTTTTTTTCCCTATGACCAAAACAAGGTCATAAAAAAGTGACTTGTGAAAGAAAATAATCCAGAGAGACTTATCGCTGATTTTTATAGCATTCCTCAATTGAATTACATGTTTTTGTGTTTGCAAACTTGAACTTTGCTGTTTTCCGCTCTTATACATTGTTTGATTGGCTAGCCCGACTGTCACCAAAACTTTTGTGTTCCTCGAAATACTTGTGCAAAGTGTCAAAGAGCAAGAAGGGCGGTGGCGGCTTCTCGGGAGATTTGATGACGTAGATTGTAGGTGAGAAACCTGTCAAAATGAAGTGCGAATATACTTAATTGCGTGTTGATTTTTTCGGTTGGTGGTCTCCACGTGGTAGTCTGATATATAAACTCAAAAACAGAAGATTTTCTGAAGAATAGTATCGTCTCATGCTTTGAGTATTAAAAAATAAATAAGAGCACTAACTTTGTATAAATCTTGAGGAACCCAGAAATTGAAAGGTGAAAATATGACCAAACACATAGAGTTTCCTAGGAAAGCTAAAGCCCTTTTTTCAGTAAAACGCATGGGCTTCTGAGTAATATCTCCCGTCATGCCTTGAAATTGTGAAAACAGCTCAACAGAATTATCGGGTGAAATTTCAAATTTCCTTACTATAACACTGTAGTATAGCGGGTTTTAGAGCAACTTATCTCGGTGAATTTTCAAAATCTGCAAATGAGGTCATTAAAAACAATTTAGTTCAAACATATCATTATCTGGAAACGTTTTGGAAACTCCAATAAAAATCGAGATATCCTGTTTTGAGCATACTACTGGGTGTACCTTTATTAGAGGTTTCACGGTGATTGTCCACACGGGCTTTGAGAAGCGCTGTGACGTCCCTCCCCCCTCTGAGCATGTTCGATCAGCTTCAAAATTGCAAAAAATACAGCAAATTTCAGTTCTTCTGGTTTCTGAGACCATATGCTTATATTCGTCAGATTTTGAATATAACCTTTTTGATCAATATCAAGAAGAGGTTTTCAGAGCATGCTGCATTTGCTGTATGTGATAGCTATATACTATGAACCGCCATTTTATTAGTATAAGTTTCAATATTGGAAACTGCACTTTTAGCAGTTTTGCAGAGAAATTTATCGATCCCACAGTATTTCTAAATAAAGCCCTGATTTCCGGTTTCCGTTTCGTATCGCCAAAACGGTTTGTGGATATACTTGAAAAATTTTTCCCATAATCACTGCGCATTCCGGATTTTCAATAAAAACAACGAAGATAATTTATTTCGTAGAAGTATAACATTTTCTACTTCCAAAAACTTTGTCCAACTTGTCGAGGTACCTATGTTTTTTGCTCTCAACAACTTTTCTTCTCCTTTTCATTTTTCCGTCGTATCAATCGAAAAAAACGGAGAATCGTAACAATCGTCATGTGACGGATAAGTGTGCTCTCCATTGACCCTGGTTCCCGGCTCCTCACTCGCCACTCGCCTGCTCCTTTTTGTCCCCGTTTAGCCCTTCATCCCCTCTGAATCTAATTTTTTGGATAATCCTGTAGCTAGACCCATGTACCTGAGCATTCTTTCAAAAACAGAACGATGATGAATTTCTTTGCAAGTTGGTAAACAAAGCAGTTTGAAAAAAATCCGATTTCAAGAGAAAACGAATAAAAGAGAAGGAAGATCCATTTTTTCGGAGGGGAGCCACGGGTCCTCTCGAACCAAACTGATTACTTTTCTCGGGGGGCAAGCAGTCTACTCTCAGCAGTTCGTTTTCTCCACACAGTGCGCACTGTTTTCTCAACTCCCACTCATCTTCTCCTCTATGTGATATACTTGAGCTTGACGTTAGATCTACAAGTTTTTGCTTTTTCACTGTCTTTGCAATGTTCACTGACTTTCATAGTTGTAGGTTGCCCCATGTTGACTGATCCACTATTTTTTGTGTTGCTTTCTCGATACATTGCATTGATTTTTCAGCTTCATAGAAAAAAAAACATTTCTACAGTCATACTGTACCTGAATTGTGACTTTTGACTTTTGCCGACAGTTCGCTACGTCATACATTTGCACTGATGAAACGGTTTTCATTGGAAATCCAGAAATCAGAGTAACCGATTTTTCAAAATTGACTTATTGGTTTCTTTCTAAATTTTAATTTCTCAAATCTTTTCCTCGGTGGAAACTATCCGGAAAGTACATTACACAGTGTCATAGGATCTAGACGATATTTTTGTGCGATAGCTCGTTGTAACTTTCGTAATTCTCGAAAAATCGTGATGAAAAGTGTGTAATTAGTATAGTTTCGAGGTGTCCCTTTCACCCAGTTTTTCTCATTTTTCCATCGAGCAACTGGTCACCGCGTTGCGTCTGTCCAGGAACTCAATGTACGTCTTTCGTTACAAACCGACATGTTTTCACTGCAAAAAACTTTTTTTTTCATACCTTCTTGTCATTTTTCTCCTAGGCTCAAATTACCTTAACCTTTCGTTTTTGTTATCTGTTCCAATATTCTATCCCTTCGTACATTTAAACTTGCTGTTCGTTCAAAGGCTGTATTGAAGTAGGTAAAAGGTTGAGCCATGTTTTTTTGTTGCTCCATTCGTTTTTTACACTATCATCTCAGAATCGACTCGGTTCTTTTTTTCCTCAATTCCTTCTGTCAAACGGGAACCTTACGTCAAAAAATTCTTCAGTTTATAGCTCACTTTAGGTAGCTCTTGTTTTTGTAAAATGAGATTCAGATGTTAATACAAGTTAGTTGAGTTTTTGTTTGCCATGTTATCTAAAAGTTTGTCAGTTTTGTAGAGTTTCAAGGCCATGACAACTAATCAAATAAAAAATCTTGAAATTTGTTTTGATATCAATTTCGGAATTTGACTCAAGTACTATCAAATTGACTATATAAGCTGCTTCAGAGCTCCTTAATCCTCAGTTGCTGTTTTATTTTTATGCTCCCATTTTCAATCTTTGGAAAATATGATCTTCAAAGAACATGACATTCTCTTTTCTAAAATTAGTTCTACACCAAAGTTCCTCTCTACGTGAGAAACGTTCACAAATCATCATTTTTCAACACAAGACTCTCTAGACGAAAAGTGGCTCCACTTGAAAAAAGCATACGTCGGTCCTATGTACAAATCTACAGAAGCCCTGACAGAAAAGTGCTCAAATTCGCACTTTTCCGAATGAGCTGTTTGCAAAAAACAAGAGTTTCTTGGAGGGGAGGTCTCGAGGATTTTTTGTTCGTGTGTTTTGGAACATCCGCTAGAAAAACGGCAGGAAAGTCACATACTCATTTTTGACATTTTTTATGGTGACAATTTGTTTTTGAGCCGGTGCTTACTGGCGGATAGGATGATATCGTGATATTTGTCGAAGGTAGATTAAACGGATCTTTTTTTTGAGAAAATGAAAAAAGTAACACTCAAGATATAATATGATCTGCACTGGATTTATGACGTGCAGAACACCAAAAATCTTAATAACCCAAGTTATATCGAGCTCATAAGGTCATCTGAAAAGAAATCTACAACATGAGAACCTGAAGTCTAAAAAACCAGAAAGATTCCGATTTTATTCTACCATATGTCCCAGTTCTTTTTTTCTCAAAATTTTTTCAAATCTGAGAAAAAAAATCGGGTTTTTAAATATGATTTGATCACTTCTGAGCTAATAAAAGTTTTTATACCAACTTATCACCAGAGTTAATTCGCATCATGTTTGTTAGTCCCCGATTTTATGAAAAAAAAATCCGTTTCAAAAAAGTAGATCAAAAATCAAAAGTATATATTGATAGATCAACTACCTCTCTTTTCACTTCTCAAAGTCCCGAATCTATTTTCATCCTTCTGACCAGTAGACATAACCCTCCCATGTCTATCGTTATCCTACCATCAGTCACCGTCTCGCCAATTGATGTAAGCCCTCGGCTGTTCACCTTTTATTTTGCAAAACATTACCCCTTGCGCCCGAACAGTTGGTGTGAGCTTTAATCGAGATGGGGGACATCTGTTGGTCGTAGAAGAAATGAGTTGAGTTGGGGGCTCCGGTGTTAAAAAAGTGGACGGAAGGGGGGAAGAAGGAAACAAAAGACGTCAATGTGATGTGTGGGTGCTTGAAAGATAGCTGGAAGAAAAGTCAACGGAAATTTGTTTTGATCATGATTGTTCGAGGTCTGCTGGACGAGAAGTAAAAAACGTTTGGTGTCGAAATAGTGTCCCTATCAACTGACGCTTTGGCTTGTTTTGAACAAAAAGTCCCTGTCTTTTCGAAGGGTTACTCTTCTCACCCACGCTTTGAGCCGTTCTACTTCTAGACATAGGCGGCTCAGATCTCATTTGCCAAGTCTGTGGAGTGAGCAAATAAAAAATGGTGGCGGCTTCAACGTTTTTCTGTTCTCCCCTTTTCTCAATTCCTCTTTTTATTCACACTTTGTATTCAGCTCGATCTGGCTCTATTTGATTTCTCATTGATAGTTTCTCTCCATAGTTCTCACAATCTTTCTATCAAATAATAATGGGGAAAAGGGGATGGCTCGAATCAACAGCGCGATATCTGGCTCGGTGTGTAATGATAAACCCGCGCAAGTGACTATCACACTATTCTCCCCTCCACCCACTTTTAATCCGACGATTGGTTCTCATTCGCCTATTGTTTCAACTTACTAGACTACTCTTCTTCTCAGGTAAACTTTTTTGATTTTGAAAATTATTGAGAACCTAGAGTGGGGGTCCTTATAATGTGATAGTCAGCATTATACACCAAGCCAGACAGTCAAAGGAAACTTTCTTAACTGAAAAAATGTCATAAGATGTTCTGTTAAAACCTGTTCCGATCTATTTCATTAGAACAATGTTGTACGTTTTGAATTCTCATAAGTTCTGTTGTCCAGCTACTAAAGTTCAAAATTTCAATCCTGAAAAAAATTTGTTTTGTGTTTCTCTTCATTTTTCTCTGAAAATCTTCTTGATTTCATCAGTTTGTATCACAATTTTTCATCAATTCATTTTGAATGCTAGCAAAAATTTTCAAACTAACTTTCTCAAAATCCAATCTTAACCATTTTTCATCACTCTTATTCGAATCGTGTATTTCATTATCCAAAATATTCTCAAAAAGTTATTTTCAGTTTCGACTGTCTGGTGTACTGTTGCTACGCTGAGGTGTTTGAGATTAAGAACAAAGGGTCCCCCAATATTTAGTCCCCCCATGAGAATAGATTAAGAAAATTTGATAATTAAGGAATAAGAACTGAAATAAGAGTGTAATTCAATGCAAACATTTCAGCTGCGCCACTCTACTATGTCCGACGAGGAAGAACAATAGTGGGTTATGCGTTCCAGTCTCACATCATCGTATTCTTCCTCCTCCACGCTTAACCCTTCATCCGCCTCTAGCCCGCTATCTTATAGTAGCTCTTCATCGCAATTAGGATTTCGTAGATCATCGGCAACCGGTTCACATGGTTTGACACAATCTCGAGCTGGTCCCGACTACGGTAGTCCGTTCCAGCGAGACTCGTCAAACCGTGAATCATTGCCAGCGCGACTTTATCCGACTAGGTCAAGTAGTTTAGCTGGTAGGCCACAAGAAGCACCGATCAGTAGTAGAGTGACGCGCGATGAGCAAACGATCGGGTTGCTCGAAAGGTACGGTAATGGGACGCGTAAGGCATCAGTAGGTGAGAGTTCCACTTCTCAATACTTCAAACAGCGCAGACAACAACAGTTAGAGCCAGACTCTGGGCCGTCTTCATCGGCAATCGGTCAACGCCGCCAGTCACTTGAAGCAGGGCCATTCGGGTCACTATCATCACCATTTTCTCCTTTCAATCGTGATCAACCATCAACATCCTCATCTTTATTTGGAAGAGATGGAGGCCGTCAAAACATGCCTGATTCGCAGGATGTCAATCAAAATGAGTATATGCAACGCCTTATGGCAGCACATAATCGTGTCGATGACTTACTTCGATCACGTGGATTGAGCGGCGAGGATGAGCGAAAGTACTTGAGAGCGTGGGAAGAGATTCCGATCATTCGGGAGGAACGATACCGACGGGTGCGTACACCCAGCAGTTCAAGCGACTCGGGCCTATCAACTGATAACGATAGTGATCGGAGCAATGCAGAAGCAGCACCACCTGCAGAACCACCAACCGTCGACTCCAATGATTACTTTTCGTTTGAAAGAGAGGAAGAGGATATTCAAATTGTTCATACTCACAAACCAACTGTCAAGGAAAAAGTATTCTACAGTGAGAAACTGAAGAATGTGGATTTCGATTTGAATAAGAAGCCTAAAGGTCTGAAAGCTTCAAAATCTCTTCATGCTCCTTCCAAACCGGATTACTGTCGTTTATCAGTTGCCAAAGCTAAAGATTTGAATGCGACAAATAAAAAAAAGAAATCAAACATTTGCGATACCCGTGCCACCTTCCCTTCAAATACAACCGAAAGTGTTTCTATCACGCTTCCAGCTGCTCCAACCCCAAAAGTGTTGATGGATGCTCGTCAAGACTTGAAGAAGACACCGGAGAAGCTAATTCCAAAATTGAAGGAAGCAATGAGCAAATGTAGCAGAACACTTCGTGCAACTGTAAACAGGGAGGAAGTTCTTAAGTTATTGGATGAACCAAGACCGTCTCTATCAGTCAGCGCTAGTTTCAGCGTTGGTGATGTGAGAGCATTATGTAAGCCACTCTTGCCAAAACGGAGAAAAACGTATGATGACGATGTGAAAGTTCAGCAGAAAAATGTGTTGGCGAGTCTGAAACGGAAGAAAATGGACGTCATTCCGAGTACAGCGGAGATCTCAATTCAACATTGCAGTTTTTATAATCAATTGGCCAAAGATAACTTTGCCGAGAAAAATGTTCGGCTCAATTTGCGAATGACCGAAAGAGCACCGAAAAACTGCTCTGCTCAAATCACATTACCTTCACCGCCACGTGTCATTTACGTTCGAAAGGATATCAGTATATTCGAGACGAGACCTCCACCAAGAAGGACCAAAACTCAAGAAATTCCAAAACCAAAAATTGGAAGACTCAATCGAGCATTCACTGTGGAGCTTGAAAAGGAAGAAAAGGAAATTCGAAAAGTCAATCGGCTGAAGATTCCAGAGTACTTCCTTCAGAGCAATGCAGAAATGTTAGAGGATATTATGGGCATTAAAAATGGTCTGAAACGGGTTCCTATTATCGGTGGATTCCTAATCGCACCCAAAGAAAAACAAGCTACTCAACCTCAATCTACTCTCCGACGAGCTGGTGCTATCCGACGAAAACCTACTCCAATCAAGGAAGAATCCAGTGCACCATACTCTGATTTCTGTCCACCACCAACACCAAGTAGTCCCGTTCCTCGGATACGAATTGTCAGCCCACTTGAACCGGATCCCCCACCTATACCCAGAAGGAGACCGCCACCTGCTTCATCATCGAGGCATTTAAACTTGCATGGCTCCCTAGCGCTGTCCGCGAAGCCTAGAGGAGCCGCAAAAAACTACGAGTCAAAACAACAACATTTCGCGGAATTGTCAGAAACAGATAAACTACTCATCGAACGATTCAGCTCCCAAATGCACATTCCACGCCCCAAGGCTATCATCCGCGCTCTATCTCCATTCAACGCAATTCGAGCATTAAAATCACAAATCAAGGAGAGATGCTCCAGTCCACCAGCCAGATTCATCAATAGAAGAGCACCCAGAATGCGATCGCCAACTCCAGCAAGAGAAGTGAAGCCTATTCGGTTGAACTCTGCAGTAATCGTGAAAAAACAGCTTCCAAGACGACATTGGCTAGATTTTCAAGTTGATCTTAAGCGCGTTGACTTTGAGAAACACCGCTCTCGTCTAAAACCCAGAAGACGCATCATGCGATGGATACCTAGATGGCGTCATAGAGGGTTGGTTTGAGTTAGGCAGGAGGTTTTTGTAGAGCTTTGTGTAGCGGTTTTGGAGCATTTTCAAAAAATTTTTCCTCAAAAAATCTGATATTTTAGCACTGACGAGGAGGTCGAGGAGGTCGACGAAGAAGAAGTTGAAGCCGATTATGCTCCTTCTGAGACGGGAACTACTCGATCTGATCGGTAAGTTGTGTGTTTTTTCACCTCATCCTAGTACGTTTCTATTTTGCAGACCAAAAACCAAATCGTTCACTGAAGATGAAGAGGGTCTGACCGAAGGAGAACGTGCCATGGCGGTAAGTGACTTCAATTGACCTTCAAAACCAATTATATTTTACAGGCTGCCAAACGTCGTCATGAAGAGGAACAACATGCCAAACTTCAAGATTACGAGGAGCGTCGTCGTACCGAGCGTGAAAAGGAGGAAGAGGAGTTGAAGAAGTTGAAGGAGAAACAGGAGAGAAGAAAGCTCGAACGTGAACAGGAAGAGAAGGAAATGGAGGAGAGACGTCGTGCTGCTGATGACCGTCGTCGTCAAGAAGAGGTGCCAAATAATTTGAAGACTGAAATTTCTAGAAAATATATTACAGGAGGAGAGAAAGGCTAAGACCGACCAAGACAGAAGAAACAGAGAGGAGGAGAAGAACAAGCGCAACCAGCTCAGCGGTTTCCAAACCGGACAAGGCGGAAGGTACAATACCTAAAAACATGAGCGGTTCTCACTCAAAACTTTTATAGAAACTTCACGATCCCAAAGAAGGATACTCATCAAAACGACAAATTCGGAAACATCGTGCAGGCTAAACAAGAAATGGGAATGACCAAGGAACAGCAAGAAGACGCCAAGCGCGTAAGTTCACAGAATCTAACACTGTAATTGACGATGATGCAAAAAATACTCCTATACTTTTTAAGAGACGATCCACTTCTCGAAAACCCACAGGTACCATATAACGGTGTCGACTAATATTTTCAGTTAATCTAACATATCGGTTTATTGAATCTTAACACAAGAATATTATAACTTTAGAAAAACATTTTTGAGTTACATTTTTTTTCAGAATTAATCTTTTTAAATCTCACATCTAAACTCAAAACCTCTAATTTCAACATAATCTCGATCTAACTTTCGGACCTTAATTTTTCTATTCATTGCCCTTTTTCAGGCATTCCTAGCAGCAATTCGCAAAGAAATTCCGAGCGCCTCCGAAATCCCCCAAAGCGAGCTAAAAGCCAAAATCAAGGAGCTTCATCAGAGAATCTGCCGACTCGAAGCCGAGAAGTACGATCTCGAGAAGCGTCACGAGCGCCAGGAGTACGACGTGAGTTTCATCGATGTTTCCTTTCAACTTCATCTTTTGTTTTTTTTTCCAGATGAAAGAGCTCAACGAGCGTCAACGTCAAGTCACTCGCAACTCGGCTCTCAAGAAAGGCATTGATCCTGCTGAAGTTGGAAACTCCAGATACCCGGTAATTAATTTTTTTCTTTTTGAAAACTAACATTTTTCAAATCCCACTAATAACTTCTTTTATATTACAGCCCAAACAGCTGATCGCTTCTAAATTTGAACGCCAACACGTTCAAGCTTTCTCTGACCGTCGTGCTCTTTTTGCTAACGTAAGATTCGTGTTGTTTTCAGCCAAAAGTTCAAATCGTGTCCAAATATGACCGCCAAGTTGACCGCCGCAACTTCCGTGAACGTCGTTCTGTCTTTGATAAAGTTTGTGTTTAGTGTCCATGTCCTTTGTCCTAAATGTACTTGTTCAGAGAAACGCTCACCCCTGTTTCCCAGGTATCCCACCTCCACCGGCCCTCTATGAGAAGACTATTCTGGCCGTTGAGGTAAAAATATTGCTTGGAGTGTTTAGGTTTAAAAGTTGTGTGTTCCAGGAACAAGGAGTTGCGGATGAAGACGAAGAGGAGTAGAAACTGAGCATCGATAGAGATGAATCAAAAACGATTAGTATCATTTAACTGTAACTGACAATTAAAACTTTTCAAAAATCATCGAAAGATTCTACAAAAAATACCAATCTTGTAACGACACGTTTTCACTAACTATATGTGTTTGTTCATGTTCTTTCAAATAAATGTTTCTGTGTTTTTATGTGTTTTTTACTGGTCCGTCCCTGATTGAAAAGTGTGCAAAAAACAGAAAGTAAACATCATGGAACGACATTCCATTGGAAATAGGAGAACCAAGTCAGAAGGGTCACCTTTGAAATTTGAGTAGCTTTTGGAACAGAAGTGTGATACACGTCACAAGGTCAAAAACTGGGTTTCAAAAAGTTTATGAAACTTTGAAAACGTTTGTGCGATGTGATATGTATATATGTGGAAATTAGAATATCTCAATGGTTCACGAATCCGCTGGAAACTTTTACAAAAACATTCCAGAATGCCACTCCTTCTTACGAATCTCCATCTCAACGTTTCAACAAATCCAGTGTCCGCGATGACATTTATGCCTATCTCAACAGTCCCGATAGATGCCCAAAATATGTTGAAAAGGTATTTTTTATCATCCCTCATCTTCATATTGTACACCAGACAGTAGTGATGAAAGCGGAAAACGACTCGTTTCCCCTGACGTCAAAAAACTGATCAGAACCATCCAGCACATTGTATATTCCCTTTAATTTTCTATGCATCAAAATCGTCACTAAGGAATGATTCACTGAGTGCGCTAGCTCTCCTTAGATGGGATGAACTTTGATGGCCGAAATACTTTGACCCCCTTTTTTCCGAAATTTTGTGCACGGGTCCGTGTTCAAAGAACCAAAAAGAAGAATAAGAATAGGGTGAACGTCAACATTTTATATTCTGCAAAGTCATGTGAGAAAAGACTTGCAAAAAAGAAAAGAGGATGTTCGTTGGACAATAGATGTTAACGAAGTTCAGTATGGGTTCAAGGAAGATTAGAAGGGAACAAATGTTAATCTAGGAAGTGACATCAACTATGAAACACTAAAAGAAAAATTTTGCAGATTTTTGAGATAAACCCGGTAATAAAAAAAAACATTTGAAGTGAAAAGTGAAAAACGTGGGAACTCAATTTACTTGAATTTTCAAATTTTGAGAGTTTCAGATTTTAGAAAACTCATGAATTATCAGTTTTTCCCAGCTTGTAAAATTACCGGCCAACCAAATATGTTCTAAACACTGAAACCGAATTCTGTTATAGAAAACACAGAATTAAAATACAGAGGATTTTATCATATTCTGGGATTGACCCAAAATTGAACCTAAATTAGTCTTGCAAAGTAAATTGGAAAGCAAAGAACCTGGGGCAATTCTCAAAATCGATAACCAAGTAGATTTTTTTAATTCTTTTGAAACCGAAAAAAATTGATTTCAATAAACTTTCAAGCCCGAAAATCAAACACTGACCTAGAAAATGAAAGTTTGAAATTGTGTTTTCAAGGTTAGATCTGAGAAAAATATTTCAGTTTTTACTTTTCAGGAACCAACCATCAGCACTTCCCAACCTGCCTTCACCCCCAGACGTCTTTCAATCCCAACTGCGGTATCAGTTTTTCACTCCTTAAAACGACCAATTCATTTTTTTCAGTTCCTCAGACAAGGATGATCTTCCTCTTTTTCTACAAATGTGCATTTTTACCAACCAACAATCATTCTGAATCCACACTACCAACCAACCAAATAACATCATCTCAACTATATCTGTTTCTGACAATTCCGCCCTTTTGTCATTCAGTTCAGTGAGCTCTTATTTGACTCGTAGGGGACCTCACTCATATTCCAACTACTGATGACATCACCCACTTGTATATTTATTCTTTTTTAATTGTGTGTGCAGTGATTTTCTTAGCGAAAGAGAGATTTTTTGTATACTTGCTAGTGTACCTGACAATCTGCGATTCGAATTGAATAAATTGTTTTTTCTCAAACTGATCCCCAAAGTTTTACGGAAAAAAAAATTGCCAGACACCATACATCTATTCAAAAACTTTTCTGCCGGAGCGAGCGACCATGAGGAGTTCACTTCAAAGATTGACATCTCTCCTCATTCCGTTCCCAATTATTGTTTACGTCGAAAATTTTTTTGAATTCAGGTCAAGAAACGACGGCGGCGACCAAGGTTAAATCCATCTTTTTCTTGTTGTTTACTAATTTGTTGCATGCCCCCTACTTTGCACTTTTATAGACATCATGCAGCAGTTTTTGATTGTATATTGGGCATCTTGCTTCCTGGTTGAGCTCTATTCATGAAATAAACTTCCGGGTTTCCTAATACGTTCAATACGGAAACGGCTGAATTGGGATGAATAATCGTTTTGGAAATGAAGAAACCTATTTTCAGGTGGAAATTTTCGATTCTGACGTGTGCCCAATTGAAAAGGTCTGACTAAACATTGGAAGTGGCCTGAAATATTATGTTGTCCAGAAACAAAAATCAGAAAAAATCTGCATAAAAACAAAGAACATTATTTGAATGGTTTGCACGTAATTTTACAGTATATGCCGAACTGAACAACCCCAATACATACAAATTGTCTTGCATTGAACAGAAACGCACTAACATAAATGACCCTTCTATTTGACCATCCAAAAATACCCTTTCTATTTTTGCCTGCTTAGTGATCCTCTCAAAAATCTATTTCAGGCCACACACAAATCCAATTAACAAGATAACGAATGTTTCATTATTATTCAGCGGAGAAAGCTCAAAGAACATTGTCATAAAGTATTCTGTAGATTTCGATCAATCTCGGTGGACAATGACTTCTGGTGCAAAAATCTACAAATTTGCATTTTCGAAACTCCGAATAGTCAATTTGGACCCCCGAATTTCTACTTTCTTGACGAATAAATGTTTAGTTCATGATCAATGAATTCTTGAAATACTTTGATCAAATTTTATTGCTGCCCGCGGGGCACATTAAACTAGGGAGAAATCTAAAAAAGGACCAAGAAGTTTTGTTTGCACTTACAGTAGTCCAGAGAGCAAACAAATAAATTGAAAAAAATCAGAAATAGTTCCGATAAGGATTGGGGAAACACGTTTAATTAAAAACGTCATAGCACTGAAAAACTAAAATAAATTCAAGTCAAAAGTTCAAAAAGTGAATTAAAGGAAATATCTTCAAAAAAATCAATTCATAGCTTTTTGAATGGTTATTTACAATCAGATTTTTGAACTAAATTCCAATTCCATTTGATTGATAGAATGCACATTAACGATTACTGTACCTTTTTTCACACTCCAGTAAAATGGACTTCTGTAGTCACAAAAAAACTTGCACAAGATTCGATTATCTTTGTCATCCAAGTGGTCAATGCTCGTGTCCATCTTTCTGCTTACAAGAAACATTTCGCAATTCAGTTTTTGGAAGTTCCCATCTAATTCCGCTCCACAATTCGATTATCTGAAGGGAAAAAAGTGCACTGAAACCTCGTGCCCTTGCCCCAAACCCATTCATCACGTCATTAATTGGGTCTTCAAAAGATGCTGCTTTGGATTCGGCCAACATCTCATGTGACCATTTTTTTTCGGAAAAGTTTACATCATGAGCATATGTCCGCAAGCTGAGACCAAAGCTCGTACAAAAAATGATCCACAACACCAGCTGGTGGATGGAAACATTCAATGTTGTTGCTCAATAACCAAGCGATGCCATGAATTTTTTTGGCAGAAATCACGAGAAACCTTAGAGTTTGCAAAGTTTGAGAACCAGGAACTTGAAGTTGAAAAATGTTTTGAGGACACGATACACGTTCAAAATACTTTTGATATGTGAAGTCGTACAAACCATCGTCGCAGTTTTCAAGTTTCCCAATTGTAATAGATTTCTTTTTCTGTTTTCCCTTCCAAATCTTTCTTTGCTATTGTGACGGAAAAAAGGAATTTGTGGAATTTAGGCTTTAGCTTATACGGGATATGTAGTTCTATGAAAACCTTTGCACTCACCCCTCAATATTTTCTTCTCAGATTTGCCCATTACTATGGTGTTTTCTTCCCGACCGACTTATACTTTTAAAAGTGCAACTGTGAAACGTCACGTTTAATTCGGCGTAAATCACTTGAAAATCGGATGGCCTCGGAATCGAAATCGTATGACCCTGGTGGCAAACCTCCGACCGTTCAAAAATTGAGTATAGTTTAATTTGGTATGATGACGCAAAAAGACCAAAACATGATGAACACATAATCGGTTAATAGATAAGATTATCAATTATTATTATTAATCCGAATACAATGACACCTACTGTTATTTTCTTAGAAAATATGTTAATCTGGGATAATACATCCATACGATTGTGTTCTCTCTAATCCAGAAACTAGAACGCTTCAGCTCCTTGGCTACTGTAGTTCTGAAGACCCCTGAGTACCCGGACCCTTCACCACGAGCAGTACACAAAATATGAAAACTCTTTTTCCCATTTAGGATTGCGCGCTCTTTGGTCCATGATTTTCTCTCCTACGCTTTCGTGGGCCCCTGATGTGAATTAGGGCTCTAAGATTCTAAATTTGTCTCATGTCACGCTTACGCGCTCATGAAAGATTGGAAAGGTCACGGCCACTCGGAAATGCACTATTAAATAAAATCTATTCCAAGAAAAAATGAAAGTATAGAAGATCAGACTAAACTGATTGACAAGATCAGAAAAAAAAAGTACAAGCTAGAAATAGAAAAAAAAACAACTAGTGAGATTGAGTATGAGCTAAGTGAGAAAAGGTCAAAAATTGATATGGGTCTATTTCAGATTATAATTTCCATTACATTTTTTCGATTCATTCAGAGAAGGTAATTACCCTAAACTGTCCTTGTTAAAACTTGTTATATCTATTTTCTGATCACTGTTTACTTATGCCAAAAATCAGTTGTAGAAGAATATTACGAGGATATGTGAAAGTCAATTGGTTATCAAAACATGTATAACTAAATTTGATGTATTTATTGAATGATGATGTCTCCTCTGCGTTTTCAAACAGGTATTCCCCTCAATCTTCCATTTTGTTCGTACCAAAAGTTCAAATTCCACTATATGAGCGTTCTATACTTGAGCAAACTTTCTGTTTTTTTTTAAAGAACGCTTCGAACGTTTTGGGTATAACGCTTAGCAAATAATCTGTCTATTTGACCACACACTAGGAAAATGCGTCAAAATTGTATTGCCTGAAAAAAAATATGTGAAAAAATTGAGTACTGTACGACATTTCCTCATTGAACTTCAGAGAAAAGAACGTTGAATCATCAAGCCTTTTCCAATATCTTTAAGTTTTATGGCGCATATAAAAGATGTCTGTTTGTAGTTTGAAGATCACGGAGGAAATGGTGGAGATAATCTTGGGTACATTATCATATTGGTGGGAAACCGGTATCAAACATCCATGATTGGAGTACTTCTGTGGAAATATGTTTTTTCGCCATCTTCAAAAATCTGTTATGGCAAATGTCCATTTGCAAGAATGAAAAGTCTTCCATTCTTGTTCATCTTTAGTTTCATCCACAAAACCCTGTTTTTCAGCTGGTGGTCTTCCAAAAATAGGCTGTTAGAACAAAGTATAACTTCTCAAAATAACTAAAGCTTTGGTCTTTTCTAGAAAAAAGAATTGGAGGCTAAAGTCTGAAAGTCTTGGCTCTCGAATCTTCTTAGACACCATCAGCTAGATAGCCTAGTTTTATGATTTGTGTCTTCTGAAAACCACATCCGTACTTGCATTTGAATAAGTGCTCATTTGGAATGATATGAGTGTCTTCATTTTGATTCTGCTCATTTATCAGGATACCTTCATTCTGGAATTGAAAGAGCTCAATTTCTCAATCCTGACTATAGTGTGTTCTGACAATATGAAAAATCAGAACGTTGTTATTCTATACAAATCAGATTTTTATACACATCTGCAATTTGACTTCAGCCAGCTGAATGAATGAAAAATCATCTGTATAAGCATGAATAATATTTTTCAAGGTTTTTTTCCGGAGTATTTTGGTGGGAACATACAGTAACCCTGAAAAAAAGTGATTTGCGGAAATCTGCTCAAATAACTTTCAGAAAACCCGATTCACAACAACAGTATTATGCTAAGATAGCACAGATGATTGGATCAGACCTCCGTTATCTCCTAAGCAGCGAATTTCTTCTAGGAATGTGTGACTTTTGTGAGGACAGACAAATATAGCATCGCCAAAAACAGCAACCCTTTGATTATATTTCAGGCCAAAACCGTCTTCATAAGCCTACCATATGATTCTAACTATATCAGTGACGTCTTTGATTTTTAAAATACAACAGCTGATCATAGACTTAACTTTTGTATGTTGTTTCTTATCAGGAACAATGCTTCTAACCTGAAGACAAGAATAGAAACGCGCATGAACAAAGATATCAGTGATGCAGCATCGCACGTGAAGAAAGAAGAGACCAGCGTCCAAAAATTAGATTTCTTTTATGTGAATATGAAAAAGTAAACATCTCGAGGTTGAAGTCGTTAACATGACGTTTCTAACCTTGTCAAAAGTATAAAATCAGAAATCACAAAAGAAAAGCATTTCCAGCAAATGAAATTTCGTTTGAAAATTTTGCACAAATTTCCTGTTCCGAACTCTCAATCTTTACATCCCTATTCTTGAACCTAAAATTACAGAACAAAATCTTAGTTTTTCCTAAAACTGCAAAACGTGAAATTCACGTTTTGTTGGGGCCGAAGCACACCTACATAGGATATATGATGCCTATGCTCATCGGGGTTTTCGGGGCCGAGGCACACCTAACATACACGATCTGAAGCGGATGGGCCGAAGCGTCATCATTCTGACCGCGGCGAGGGTTGAACTGGCATGTACGAGGACCGAAGTACCGCACACTACCACTCAACCACGCAGCTGCTAGAGGAGACGGGTGAAGATGCAAAACATATAAAGAGGAGAAGTGGCAATTACCTGACCGAAGAAGAGAGAGAGAAGAAGGAGGAGGAGGCATGTTTCCCCTTCTTCTCCCGCTGGACTTTCTTTTCTTATGAGTAGCCGGGAAAGAGCGGCTAGGAAGTTTATCTGTTTTTGTTGATGTTTTTGTTTACAGTTGTAAGTCCAATTCATGAAGTTCAATGTGTTTTGATCTCTAACATTTTTTTAAAACTTGCTTTTGGGCTCCCGAAACCACTCAATTGAACACAGTTTGTACATTTTTTATTAACTTTTTATTGAATAAAATAGGAAATTATTACTTAAGGTTGGATTTCAAGAGATCTGTATGTGTGTGTACTCAACATAAGACAGTGTAAAATGATGATTCGTATCTACAAGTTAATGAAGGGATGACATTTCGGGGTGGAGGTGACTCTGACGACAGAAGAAGGGAAAGAAGGAAGAAGAAGAGAAAAAAGAAAGAGAAATGTGTGTGGCTGTGGTGGGGCATCGGGAGAAGAGAACAGGTGAAACGGGAATTGAACACGGGAATCGGGGAATCGGAGGATGGGAGGATGGGAGGACAGGGGGATTTATTCACTTGGCTTGGTGGGGTACAAGAATGTTTCACCCCGAGATTCGCCCCATCTGTTGCTCGCAATGCAGACATAATCCCCCATATCCTCCCACTTCAGGTCCCTGATGAGAAGATCCCCCTGTGGCATCAGCTCGTATTTCGGTTGATCGACATCAATGGTCTTGCCGTCGAATTGCCAAGCCCAATGGGCTCGTCGGTCACTGCGGCACACAAGAGTAGCAACATTTCCGGAGAGCTCAAAACGTGCTTCGGTGAGTTGGGTGATCTGTGGAGCTGCGTGCTTTTGAGATGGGCATTTCATATCCTCTCCTTCTGAAATACATAAAAATCAGAATTTTCGAAAGAAGTTTACTCGAGTCACTTACCAACTTGAATTTCAGCTTGGCTTTCCACGGTTCGGTGTCCGTTGACCGCAACGCATTTGTAGAGTCCGGCATCAGATTGAGTGGCACATGGAATATTGAATGTGCTGGAGACCTGTCCCATCTCGACCGTCTTCTTTCCAATGTTGGAGACCTTCTCGAACAAATTCAACTCGGTGTCTCCCTGGACGATCTTCCCGTCCTTTTCCCAATAAAAAACTGCGGCTGGAGTTGTAGTCACTTCGCAACGAAGGGTGAGTGACTCTCCAGTGGTGATTTTGAGATCTGCGAGTTCATCGGTGAGTTTGAGCATGATCTTGGACGAGAGATGGACATCATCAATCTCAGAGATCAACTTCGAGACCTCGGCTTTCATCTGGAAATCGGAATCTTACAAGTGAAAACATTTCTCAAGTTTACCTGAGGATGAGGATGAGGATGGCCAACAGTATTGGCAACAATATTGGCAACAGTGAATAGAACGGAGAATTTCAAGAGCATCTTGAAGAGAGTGGAGGTTTCCGAAAAAAGATAGAATTCAAAACCTCGATGATGGATGGAAAACCTCCCGCTGAACGTCTTTTTATAACCAACCCTGAAGGGGGCGGAGCGTGCGGCATGGCGCCAAGACTCCGTCCCCGCGTTCCCGCCCAGAAAATCTTATGCTTTTTTTGATGGCAAAAGGGGCGGAGTCTGATGGCTAAGAATGTTTGTGACGTAAGATAAGAAGAAAAAAAATTGATGTACCACAAACTGATCAAATAATAGTCCACGGAACAAAAGATGTTGGGTACGTTAGGTGAACTATGTTAAATGATCAAAAGGGAAACAACAAGGGAAGAGATGGGTACATTAGATAACATAGAAATTTTGCAGGGGAGGATATTGGAGGAATGAGTGAGTAGATGATTGAACATTGCTCATAAGTTTGGAATAAAGAACTTTTAGGAACGTTCAAAACCGAGTAACTTTTCTATACTTTTAAATGAATTTGTTGATACTCAAATTGGAAAGAAATCGAAGTAATATATTCTTCACCAACATAATCTGCACAAGACGAAACTCAGAAAGAAACATCGTTAAGCTACTATAGCAAATAGGTGTACCTACAGAAACATTTTTCATCAGTATTTATATTCTCAATGTCTTGAGTTCAATCAATTCAGTCGAAGATTTCTGATTTAACCCAACTAAAACTAGTTGTTGGTTTTTTGCAAAAAGCTTTCGAACTAAAAATAATAATAAAAACGTACTGCCAGGTGAAAGCAGTCCAACAAAGAATACTTAACTAACACGACTAAAATGAACGAATGTCAAGGATTTGTATAGAAAAGAAGGATTTACATTTTTTAAAACCACTTCTCACTATTACTTTTTTTGAAAAGATGAGTAAAAACGGTAAAAAGGTGCTGAAAAGCATTTTGGAAGCTAAATTTCTTGGTTTAACGGTTACACATAAATGATTATCAAACAATCGGTCTGTGGTTTTTCATTTCAAGTTGGAAATCTGTGAAGCATTTGAAACTGGGACGAATTCTCTCTATATCCTAGTTCTGGTATCAAACTTTCTCACATCGCCCAGCTCAACAGTGTTAATTAAGGACTCCAAACACCCCCTCAAATTTTCCAAAATTCCTCTTTGGTCTCCTTTAAACGACCTTTTATGTTTTGTTTTCCAGTTAGTTCACTTGAGACTCCTTTCTTTTTTTCTAAAAGTGAAATATCCTGTTCAATAAGCGTGGGAATTTTTTATTCGAAATTTTTTTGTGTTCCGAGAAAATGCTTCCATTCAGCTCCTGAATTCAATTTTTTCATTCATCCTCCTCGTATATTCTGAATTAATTATACACATTCAAAGATCCTGGCTGAATCATCCATAATGAAATTTCGGAGCATATTTTTAGGCTCTCAATTTTACATCATACATGGGAGAGAAGTAGAAGGGGTGAAAAATTGAACCTTTCAAACAATCGAAGGTTAAAGATCCTCCCGATAATTGGATTTACATTCATCATGACGAGTTTTTTTTTCGCGATAACCCATTATTTATGTTTCGTGCCATCATGAAAAATTTCTGCGGAATTGCATTTTCCAAAGTTGCCGAGTGCAATTATGTAGGTGTTCATTATTTCCATTGTGTGGAGCAATTTTGTTTTTTTTTTCTGCACAAAAACCCAGCAAGTTAGTATCCGGAGTTTGATGTTTTCTAGTCGTTTAGCTCTCGAACTCCAAAAAGTTCACTTTCTGCGTGGGTAAACGTCCAATTTCCTATGGTTCAATGGTTTTGTGATTTTTTCTTAGCAGTTAAAATAGAAAAAATCTAGTTTAGTATCCATTTTGAAAGTTTGACCTTCAACCGATTAGACAGCGACAGATATAGCATATATCCGTTTGAGATCAAGGGAAGATGAAAGACTGAACAACTTTTTCAAGCTCTGAATCTATTTAAAATATTTTTTGAAATGTTTCAATGTTTTTCTTTTTCGAAAAAAAAGTTTGAATTTCTGATCTTTCTGATCTCTCCGTGCTGAACTCCGGAACTCCTCGGGTGCTAATCTTTTAGAGAGGAAAAACTAGGTTTTTCTGGTGCCCGGTGGTTTCATTTACATGTGCCATAACTCGGAAGGAAAGGATTATAGTTGAACACGTTTCCGTTGGGACGCCAGTACTAGGCAGTTCTTGGCACTGAAGCTTAACGATGAGTTAAGACGACGAAATGGAGTTCGGAAATTTTTAATAACACTTATGAATTATGAACGATAATCGCTTTTTTGAGGTTCTTATCTGAAAACCGCTTATCTCATGAGTGGAACGGAAGTTCTTGGCACAATCGACATCACCTAGGGGTTTGAGGCTACAGAACAAAACAAAGTACACAAAAATGTTTTGCAGACTGGATCAAAATTTCTTAGACTGCACTCAAATCATCTAGATCAAAAAACAAATACTACGAAAAATGTGATCTAGTTTCAATTCTGGGGTTTTGAATCACTTCACTCCAACACGTTATACTTGCATCATTCGAATGCATATTTTTGCTATTGGAACTATTTGATGACATTACTCATTTCGCAAAAAGGTTAACTGGAAACTCGAAATAAACAGTTTCTGGAAGAGAATTATAGTTTGGAACGTGTTCTGTTTGGATGGCAATGCCGGGCTCTAGATGGC
Organism: Caenorhabditis brenneri; assembly: GCA_000143925.2. Lineage (NCBI taxonomy): Eukaryota > Metazoa > Nematoda > Chromadorea > Rhabditida > Rhabditidae > Caenorhabditis > Caenorhabditis brenneri. The sequence continues at coordinate 508,522 of GL379816.1, forward strand.
ACCGTTTGGAATGTTGAGGCGAGGCGACGAAATTGAGTGCATAATAAGTCGGAAAATTGAACGGTCAGCATTTTTTGACCAGAGGGAGCAGGAACGAATTATGATTTTAAACGTTTTTTTTTGAATGGAAGTGCCGGGTTCTAGATGGCACCGGTGCGTTGTGCGCTGAGGTGAGGCGACGAAACACAGTTCATGAGTTTGAAAAAAAAAGTCGAAAAACTGAACGGTCAGCATTTTTTCAAAGAGAGCAGGAAGTGGAAAACAATGATGTGTTGCGTTTGAGTTCGGTGACAAAATTCAGAGTTAAATAGATGCACCCATAGAAAAGCCTGGTCAGCGTTTCCGCCAGGTTCTTAACTCTTATCAGTTTCAGTGCATGTCGCTGAAACAGCCACTGACACATTTGCGTATTGTTATTATCGGTAAAACATAGATTATTCTTTTAGGGGATTTTTTTTTCAGATTATATCAATACTTGAGAGCAAATTTTGTCCGAATAATTTGGTACTGGTGTTTGTCATGAGTTGTTGCATTGAGTTTCAGCAGACTACCGTGGCTTTTTTTTTCAAAGATTGATCTTTCCCTTCAGTTTGTTGAACTTCTGATAGCCTGTGTGTGCCGCTCAATGATCATCGTTTTCCTACAGGTTGTGATTACATATTACCAATACTTGTGACGATTCTGAGAACGCTCAATGTTTTGATGAGTTGTTCTGCAACGGAAATTAAAAAATATATCACGAGACAGTGTCAACGTCACAAAACAATCAGACCATCTGTTCAAGATCTACGATTTCGTTACTTTTTGTTCCAACTAACAAAACACAACTTTGTTCTGCTCAATCTACTGCGTTCAATTCCTACTAGATGATGTGTGATATACAAGAACGCATTACGTGCTCAGACAGACTTTGTACGGAAATGAATGTTTCTTGGTTTAAAATCGCTCACTTCATGAGTGGACACGTGCCAAGGGGATATTGAACGTGACAAGTATAACATTGAGATAATCCTATCTTCCTATTTTAGAAGAAATGATAAAAAAGAACACCAATCAGGGAAAGTGAAAAACGTAATCCGGGAATAAAGCCAAATGGAAGAACAAGAATTATCTAAATCTCCTACCAGAGAAATCTCTTTTTTTATATCTTCATAAAGATGATAATAATACATTTAGATTTGGAATCAAATATCTGAGATTTAGGTTTTGTAGAGCCGAAGAAAACGGAATGATAAAGGGGACCTGGTTTTCATGGTTGTCGAAGTCGAGAAAAAAAATTAGCAATATCATTTTAAATTAATCGTTTTTCAAGACCTGTCCACGCGTGATCCTCAATTCAGTAAACTAGTCCAGATGTATTTTCATGTTTATCATTGTCTATTCATAACTTTGAAAAAAATTTTTACCAGCGCACTCAGAATGGCACAGTATAACGAATGAGACAAAACTCAGTAGAACAATTTTTTCCAGTGTTCTGATGACAGATGTCAACCTGTATGTCAAAGCTCAAGTCCAGTTTGTTATAATACACAATTCACTGCGGATTCGTTATCTCTAGTTATTTGAAAAAGCAATCTTTCCTCATGAAGTGAGCGGTGGTTCTTTTTTTCGATATAATGAACTTTTTTTCTAATTTCATTTTTCTGTGAATCTACACTCAATTTGAAGCAATTCATCAACTATTCTTCATCGAGTAGTTTGATTTTTTTTAGATGCACCTGAAAAACTTGAAGTCTCATTGAACCGAATAGCGCTCTATCATCTTGGAAGTGGAATGTATCGATCAAGAACCATATTTCTCAGTACACGTAGTTTGAACTTACCATCTCCTTGCAGTAACCACCGAAGCCTCCAAAGTTTCCAATGAAGATACTTCTCATTACTACCGAAAAAGTCACTCAATGTCAATTTGAGTCTCATCGTTATCAAAACGATGGCTTTCTGTCTTTTAAACTAGTGTACATTGAGTGGGATTAGGTGACAGGGTACATTCAAATGAACATATTATAAAATGTTCGAGAAGTTTCATATCGAGTTCCGTTTTCTTTCTATTCATCTCACTTACGCTATTTGCAGAGTCAGTCTCGTTTGAAAAAAACACTTTTCAAAAGTTTCAATCAATAAAAAGCGCTGGAAATCGCGACTTTTTTGTTACTGAGCCCAACCAAACTTGCAATTCTAATCATTTCTTTCGTGACAGAACCGTTGAAGTGCCAGTGGCGAGAACAGCAGCCCGATGACACCTACAGTATCCTCTTCCTAGTGAGCAGAATTGATGCACCAAGAGGGTCAATTCGTCATAGTCCACGCAACAATGAGGTCAACCTGAAAAACGCGTCACGCAATTTTAGTGCCCTACGCAATCTGGAGAGAGAACAGACTCAAAGTCTTCGATGGAACATGTTACGTAATACTACACTGGTGTTCATCATTCTCGTTGGCAGATGGAATGGTCTGCGTTTCCTCCTTTTTTTTGCTTCAGATAGCTTGGTAATAGTCAGAACAAAAGAGAACGATTGCTTTTAGGAATTTTCCGGGATAAAAGTGAAAAATTGATACAACACGTTATGTACATGTGATGATGAATATGAATAGTCGGTGGAGGGAACAAATGCAAGCTCTTAGTGAGTGATTTCAACGATAATAGGTGTATAGATATTCAGTTTTTCACGGATCGACATCAATTTGTGCGGCCTAGAAATCACCAGAAGGCTGATATGCGAAACCGAAAGATTAGTGGCCTCACAAGGCGTTGGATCGATTTCTTTGTGTGGTACTCTCTTACATCATTATTTTAAGAATTAGGCAGCTACCGTAACCTTATACTAACTTTCACCATTCTGTGTTCGTGTATTATTGTGGTACCATCGGTACTACAAGTGAAAATTGGAACGATCCCGTTCATTCTAGACACTTTTTCGAAAGAAAAAAAAACTTAATTCTACAAAACCGAGCACAAGACGTAATATAATCGTAGCGGTCGGTGAGCCATGTTCAAATGCTAGATATGGTGCCAAACGGTTGCGGTATACAAAAATCATTCACATTTTTTTCTTAAAAAAAAGCTTCCCACGCTGTTGTTTCGAAAATTTTCTATATTTCTTTTAGAGAAATCGCTCAGTTTCTTTTCTGAATTCTCCGGAAAAAAGAAGTGACGACTTGGAAAAACTCGAATTTGCGAAAATGGGCGAAAATGTAAGTGACTGTAACGCTTCTGACTATTGCTCCTTGGTTACTAATTTCCAATCACCTTTTTTTATAGTGTCACCGTTAAACAACTAGTAGCAGGTGTGTCATCAGTTTCTACCGTATCGTCAGGTCAGAGAGCAGAATTGATGCAACCGTCACGCAATTTAGAGCCCTACGCAATTCGTCAAAAACTGTCATGAATGAGGCTTGTTGCGTAGGCATTCCTCCTTATTCTCGTTGGGTGATGGGATGCTCTGTGTCTCATCTCTTCATTAGCACTTCTGTTTTCCTCCTGCTGTGTCTGGAGAATACTGTATGAGTGAAATACTTGCAGATAGGTTCAAGATGCTCAAAACAACTGAATCGAATGCCTTCGCACATTAATTGAGACTTGGAGTAGAAATTTGAAAAGAGGCATGCTTTCAGGGTAAACTGTGGTATTCGAATTGCGAGAAAATAGGTGTCCAAAGTATTGCATACTTTGCGCATTTTTTGTGGTTTTCAAGCAAATTCCATCATTAGTTTTTCAGATCCAAATTTAACATGGAAGTTTGATTTTTTTTTCGTAAGTTTTTCCCATTGTAACCAGGCAAAAAACATGTTCTGTACTCTCTGGACAATAATTTTTGTATTTTTCAAAAAGGTTTTGTGCGTCGGCCAGCGTATAATGAATATCAAGAGCCGGAATGAGAATAATAGCAGCTCTGTGCATTTATTTATATCAATTTCAATGACATTCATTTCTGCTTATTCAAAGCTAAACGGAAGGATGACAAATGGGGTTTTCTTCGTGTGAAGTGCAGGTTGAAATTGATCTAGCCCATACTTGAAGACCTTTTCAAATCATTGAAAATCTGTAATAGAGCGGCTTCTCATCGTGGCTGTTTTATGTTCAATAAACTTAATGCGGAAAATAAGAAACTTATTTTTCTGAATTATTCCGCCATATTGGACAAGCATATTGTTTTCAACAGTATTTTACTGTTCCGCAAACCTTTTTCATGTTCTCTTCGGAAGCCTAGAACTTTTTTCTCTACCTTAAGAAACTGTCGCCAGCAGCAAGAGGTCCTCTTTTTTCTTTAGCTGTCTTAGCTCATACTCTCTCCGCGGTACTGTACTGCCGACTTGGTACCTGGCCACGCCTCCTCCTTTTTGCCGTACCTGGCCACGCCCCCACGTCCCCCAATTGTTCCCAATCCCTTCTTCACCGATCATTACAATTATTGTGACAAATCGAAAGATTCTCCAACATGTATTTCAACTATTTTTTCAACCAACCGAATCAGTATGGTAAGCAATAAAGACCTTCTCTCCATTCTCGATTTCATACAACTGTTTTAGATTATGGAATGCAATACTATACCCCACCAAGTTATTACATGCCTCCTTACTACTCACAGTTCAACTTTGCTCCACCACCACAAACGTTTCAACACTATGGCTTTGTTCCCGTTCCACCACCGCCTCCGATGAATTCCGACTTTGGATATTTTCCTGCCCCGCCCCCGCGCCCACTGAGCCCGGCATTCGCACCTCTCATTTATCCACGTCAGGGTTTGGCTCATATGGCTCCAGAATTCGAATTCCATCCAGCGCCGACGCCAGCAATGGCCCCAGTGTTTGCACCAGGAGTCGTTTTGGGAGAAGAGCAACTGTATCAAATGGCCGACTACGATCAGGAACACGAAGGACTTGTTTTCGATAACCATTTCGAGTTCGGTATGCGTAAGTGGTGTTATTTCAATTTGATTTTAAGGTCTTTCTCGCTGCATTATTCCGTTTCACTTCTATTTTTGCTATTGTCGCATGTGCATGTCAAACAGGGTTCAGAGCGACTTCTTCAGAGACAACCATCTTCCTGCAATTTTGAATGGAGCGTCCTCCACAATCGTCAGCTGGATAGCGAGAGATAACTGCATGATTTTCTTATTAAGGAAGAACCATGGAACGGGTGGACTACTATTTGAAAATGTAATGACTGGTGTTTCATCATCTCTCAAACAGTCGAACCGCTGGTTTCATTCCCTCTTTCTTTTCGCCTATTGGACAATGCGCTTTGCTTGGATCATCCTCTACCACATCGACGCTTTTTTCTTTTTTTTTGTTTTCTCGAATTGGAACACTCACTTTTTCGAAATTGTCGGTTTACACGATGATTTCAGTTGCCTGCAAAAACTGAACTAACTGACAAATTCGTTCCTCTGGTTGCAGCACTTTCTCGAACTTTCTCTCTCTTCTTTTTATTTCAACGATAGCCGTTCTTCCGGAAATCGTCAGTTTATCCGAGGATCGATTATTCTTTGATGGTGATTTAGTTTTATTTTGACTGACTGCTTTCTCGTTCATGATTGCTGATTGTGTTTCTTTTCGGCCAACTACATGGAAAGGTGCCTTCTTCTCGTACTCTTCGAATTATCAGGATAGACTATTTCTTGAACGTTTTGCTTTTGATTTGACTGATTGGAATGCCGTCTATAATTTTTGCATTTTTTTTCTTCTCCGTTAGCTCCACTTCGAGTTCTTCTTTATCAACAACACCTGATTTGCTGGCCCGTTTGGATAAGATTCTCCTGTCGTCTTCAGAATAGGATCCGTTGTTTCACCATTGTTATTTTTTGAGAATTGAGCTTCAACTGGATGTGTGCTGGGTTTCGAATAGCCACTTGGTCAATTGTTCCAACCCGTTCCGATTTGGTTTTTGAAAATAACTCTGCATACACTTTAACTTCGATACTCACCTTTCTAGAGCACTTTTCTGAATTCCTTCTCTTCCTATTCAACACTAGTGAAACCTTCTTGTTTTCTCCACTTCATTCGGATCGACTACTCTTCAATCATTAATTTTCTTGCTCTACTGACTGTCTTCTCGTCTTCCAAGGTTTCTTATAATCCGTTAGAGACAACCGGCTGCCTGCAGTTCGTTAACGAAGAAATCGCCGCAATCGCCAGCTGGGTGGCAAACGATGATAACCTAATTTTCAAATCGAAAGAACAATAGACAGAATCTGCTCTTCGACATTCATCTACTGACCCGATTGATTGTTTTTTCCGTATTCATGGCTACATTATTTCCTGATAATTTTTCTTTCCGAATTCTTTCATTCATGTGTGATTGTTCTCATCATTGGGATTATGTATCGTTTCGATGAACTTCTGCTGTATTTGAAAGAATAGGATTTTGTCTCTCTCTCTCTCTCTCTCTCTCTCTCTCTCTCTCTCTCTCTCTCTCTCTCTCTCCCTCTCACTCTCTTTATCTTCCAAATTTGAGACACCTTTTCTCAAACTTAGTTCAACTTCTTTAATAAATCATCACTCAAAATGAACTGGATGTGATTCCCTGAAAACAAATGTGTCTACCAATGAGGTTCAACAATTCGTCTGCCGTAACTGTCAATCATCAAGCTCCGACGATCTACTTCATCATTTCGGTTCTAAATATTTTTTCGCAGATTATGTTTTTTTACCTTCATCGGAGTTATCTTCACACCAACTGGATGAATTTGGCTTTCCCGCAGGAAGAAATCGTTTTTCTCTTCAAAAGTTAACCTTTCAAATTATTTTGTTCTTCAGCACTACCAGATAATCGACCGGAAACGCCAATGACCCCAATCAACCCGATGACGCCAACGCCATTCTTGAGAGAAGAAATCCCACTGGCTGCTGGTTAGTTTTTGCATGTTCCGATTATATATGAATTCGGCTTTCCCGCAGGATGAAATTGTTTTTCTCTTCAAAAGTTAACCCTCAAATTATTTTGTTTTTTTTTTAGCACTACCAGATAATCGAGCGGAAACGCCAATGACCCCAGTAAACCCGATGACGCCAACTCCATTCCTAAGAGAAGAAATCCCACAGGCTGCTGGTCAGTTTTTGCATGTTCCCATTGCAACAATAAAATGGTTGTTTAGATGAAATTGCGATGGAAGAGGACGACATCATCGAGATCAAGCTCGAGCCGGAAGTTGTTGTCGAACAGATTATTGCAATTGTTAAAGAGGAGCCACTTATCAAAGAGGAACAAATTGTCAACTTGCTGCCTATCAAGGAGGAAATAAACGAAGAGGTAGACTTAGAATGAGTATTTTATTCATTCAAAATATATTTATTCAACAGGAGGATATAAATTTTGGATTCAATATCATGCCTCGAGGAGAAATTGCTCCAGTCTATTCGCCACTAATATGCAGGGTACCATCATGAGTGTTTCATCAATTTTTAAAGCAAAACTTTTCAGGATATTGACGAGCACTGGGAAGTTGCTATCGACCCCCGGGAAGAAGAGCTAAGGAACACAGCCACTCCAGAGCCTGCAGTTGCCACCCCAGGGCCAGCAGTGACATGCAACTGTGTCTGCAAAACATGCGAAGTAAGATAACATTAATCCATAGTGAAAACAACATTTAAACGGAAAAACATTATTCCAGGCACAAGCAGCCAAGAAGAGAGGTGGAAGAACGGCTCGAAAGAGGACATCTCAAGCGGCTCGAAATAAGGCAGGACAGCAGAAAATTTCCACGGTAAATTCCTATATTTGACTAGTGAGAATGTAATGAATAATCGAAACTTTCAGAAGCGCAGACGTCCATCGAAGGCTGAGCCGACGAGAAAAGCGGCTGGGAAGAGAGCTGGGAGCAAAAAATAATTTCTCTTATATTTTGATGACACAGTACCATTAGAATCCATACCTCCGACATTCAAGCTTGATTACCGCTAAAAACACTTGTTTTGATACATTCCCAATACTTGAGTAACAAAATGTTTGAGCTATGGATATAAATGGTACTGTGGCATCATAATTACCTATCGGTGTAGAACAAAACGTTTCGGCAAGAGAATTGCAAAGTGTTTGGAGACTCAATACAATTTTCTGTTTTGTAAGCCGTGAGTCTGCAAATTCTACTTAATTCTCATGCAGAAACTGAAATTTCATAATGGTACCGCAATATCATGATAACTATGTGCTACTACATTCTACAATTCAAGTACTGAGAAACGAATCATTAGTTGTTTGAGAGTTTCCAGTACTTGTTTTTCCGAGCGTCGTAGCAACTAGATATCATGATACTGCAACATCATGATAGCATTTTCCTTAATTTTCTAGCATCACCTTCATTCATTTTTTTAAAGCTTAATCCTTGTTTTCTAAATACCCTCCCAACAATCAAACTAATTGTTTCCATCGTTACCCGTCTCTTTATTCAACCACCTTTACGTTCTCTGTTTTCTTTTTTTGATATTATTTTCTTTGTATTGTTATTGTTAGTCTTCTATTCACCTCTTATGCACTTTTCTAATTTTTTGCACAGCCATTCACACATTGCCATATTTTTTCAAAATTTTGCCATGTACTTGTGTGACATATATATTAATTTCTGTGCCATAATAAATCATATACCTTCAATAAAAATTCCTTGGTTCAAAACCGTTTATTTTCCCATCTCATCTCATTTGATGTTTTCGAGGTGTCTTTGCAAATTGATGTTTTCCTGTAAGAACGAGAGTTTTGAAGAGTATTGGGAAGAGTCAAGCAGAAAGGATAGAAACGAAATCGGCTTCTATCCAACGACACCAAAAATTATGCGAAATTGTGAAAATTATGAATTCTATCATAACAACAACATTCGAGAAGAACAAGCGAAAGGTTTTTATGATTAAACATATGCGAAACGAATGCTCCAGAACTAAGACTTTAAATTTGAGAACGTTTCAAAATTGAGAATTCTGCTTCCAAATTTTATTCTTCCCTGTCTTTGATGTATAATCTGAAACCAGGTTCACATCAATAATTCCAACACGCTATTTTTCCAAAACAATTCACGTGATCAGAATGAAAATTTTCAAGCAATAAACATCTAGTGCTTTTTTATTAGAGGTCAATTTTTCAGTTTTTCAAATATTCTGTACAACATTACAAATATCAAATCTTTGTTCGTTCCTTGAAAACATTCCCTTTTCTCATTAAATCTTCATCTCCGAATGTTTCCATTTTATACGTCATCTTCTAGATGCCATGCCGGAGCGTGAGAGGTTCTTCGAATCGACTCTCTTCTTTCTTCTGCGCATCTTCACGTCGTAATGTTTTTTTGGGTCAATTGCCGACTGCAGCGGCCAAAGACGATCCTATCTTCTTCATCTTGTTTACTAGTATATGGCATGCCCCCCACTTTGCACTTTTATAATAAATGAGTGATTTTTGATTTTATGCTTTGACAATCCATTTTGTAAAAAGTTTGAAATGTGATTGGAAAATATTTATTGTTTCTGGGAAAATAAACAAATTGATAGGCCTGAATGGTCGGTGGGCACAGTGAATAAAAAATCGGGATAACTGAAGTAAAATATTGGGAATAAAATGAAAACCAATTTGCTTTCGTGTTCAAGGGCTCACAAAAATCAATACAGGGTACAAAGAGGAACAGGAAAAACTCTGAAACATTCAAAGGATTATATTTTTATCAAGAGAGATTGGGTTCAAAGTGACTACACGTGAGTCGCTTCCGAAATTGTTGGAAGCTTCACACGTGTAATCTCCTTCGTTGGACCAAGAAATGTTGTGGATCAATAATTCATTTCCAAGTACAGTGTACATTTCGTTGGTTTGAATGAGCTTTCCGCCTTTGGTCCAAGTCAAGGTAACGTCTTCACCCTCAGCTTCACAGTACAAGGAGACCGTATTGTCATTAAGCTCGAAACGAAGATCAGTATTTTGCACAATTTTTGGAGCCTCGGATGCGAAACAATTTACGCTTTGATTTCCAACTGAAAAATTCATATATTTGAATGCCTTAACTGAGTGAAAAACAAAATGTTACCAATTGTGACATGAGTTTTGATATGAATTTCTTCGATTGTGTTCGTAGCTTTGCATGTATAAACTCCAGATTTGGGACATTCCACTTGTAAAGTTGATAAGGCGAACATTGTTTCACTGACCAGTTTGCCTTGATTGAAGTCAGAATCTCTCCGGTTAACAATGAGTGATCCACCAATCACCTTGCCTTCAAACTCCCATTGTAGAGATGCAGTAGGAGCACTATTGACTCCACATTCCAGAACAAGTACTTCATCCGCTGGGAGGGTCACGTCGCTGGGCTTATTGTAGAAGTGGATGTACGGGGTCCGAGTCAGGGTTCTATTTCCAAGATCGAATCTCTAGAATTTTAAGACACGCTCTCTGGGAAGATCGAGGTCAGGCCTCTTGGCCCTGTACAGAAAAAAGTCAAACCGATCCAAATCGGTTGGTACCTAGTATAGTATACACCACAAGACTTCTAAGGTTTATGGTGCATATTAAATTAGGCTCCGCCCCTTTTCCTCTAATACAGGGGCAGGGTTAAAAAAGTCATTTTTGATGAAAAACTCATTTTTTCGATAATTTTTCAAGTTTTTGAAGGTGAAGAACTCCGAAGTGCAAAAAATAGTCATGATATTATTGTTCCCCGTCCAATTTCGAGCCGATTCACCTATCAGGTTATCTGATCGAGGGGGACCTTGACACTGAAAAAACCGAAAATGTTCGAAATTTGAGTCATTTTTCATGTATACCTATTCATGCTCAAAAATGAATGGTCTCAGAATTTGATTATATTTATTTTTTGAGTACTTTTGATGATCCTTGAACATGTGGCAAATTATGAGACTCATCAGTTCAGCTTG
>GL379816.1:525137-573541 GCA_000143925.2 Caenorhabditis brenneri
GCAGTTTATCTCCACTCTGTGGAAACTAAATGGATGAGTCTGATAATTTGGCACATGTTCAAGGATCATCAGAAGTACTCAAAAAATAAATATAATCAAATTCTGAGGCCATTCATTTGTGAGCATGTATAGGTATACATGAAAAATGACTCAAATTTCGAATATTTTCGGTTTTTTCGGTGTCAGGGTCCCCCTCGATCAGATAACCTGATAGGTGAATCGGCTCGAAATTGGACGGGGAACAATAATATCATGACTATTTTTTGCACCTCGAAGTTCTTCACCCTCAAAAACTTGAAAAATTATCGAAAAAATGAGTTTTTCATCAAAAATGACTTTTTTAACCCTGAAGATGTGATGCTAAAATTTTGCTCAAAACTACAAAAATGCTTCAGAGGGTGTCAGCATTCACTTACCGTTTTGATTTCGCCAATATCTCATCAGACAAAAAATTTTATTTTTCGACCTATAGTGCCCCTGTATTAGAGGAAAAGGGGCGGAGCCTAATTTAATGTGCACCATAAACCTTAGAAGTCTTGTGGTGTATACTATACTAGGTACCAACCGATTTGGATCGGTTTGACTTTTTTCTGTACAGTGGAATACTCCATTCTACCAGAGAACGTGTCTTAAAGCTACTTACACGTTGATATGATAAATGTATAACTGACCTTGTGGTGGGACTTGGCGGTAGTGGTGAGGACGAGGAAGAGCAGAAACGACATCGACATAAACATGTTCAGTTATGAATGAGCTTTGGTGGAGCTGAAATTATTTCTGTCCCTAAAAGAGCTGGAAAAAATGAGGAAAACAAGTGGAATAAGAGGATGAAAATGAAGACCGAATGAAAGTGAGAAAAAAGTGGAGCGTGTTCAGTGAAAAGAAAGAATGCTCCATAAGAAAAAAGGAGATGTGAGCTGAGAGAGTGTTTACGGAAACGGAAAGGCTCTCGGTCAAAAGCCAGAGGCGAATGCCATGAGTAAGCGCTTTTTTGTTTACTAGTTTACGTCGTTCCTCCCACTTTGCCCTTTTTAGAGCAGTTTTTGGTCGGAATATCCTGATTTTAGTTCCTGTTCAGAATTAATCCTAAGTTTTGTGAAGAAAGTAAAACATGACGAAATGGGAAAAAGATCACATAGAACATTTTTTGAGAACTTAGGTTATTCCTTCTAAGATCAGCTAATCTACAAGAAAAGGCATCCGAATGACGTTCCAGATATATTGAAATTCTCAAGAGAGAAAACAACAAAAGTTGGATAAATGCCTGATGGCGAAGCGTTTGAAGAAAGGAAATGAGAAAAAAAATGGAGGATGAAATGAAAATAGGAAAAAAGAGAGATATAGTTTAAAAACACGAATGCTGAGGAAAAGGAAAAAGAAGATTGAGCAGGCGAGCTCTGAACATGTTGATCGACCCTGGAATGTTTCTGGCCAAAAGCCAATCGCACTGGTCATGAGTATCTTTTTGTTTACTAGTTTATTTTTACAGGAAAAACGTAGCAGTTTTTTTTTCGATTTTAGGCAGCTTGCTTCTTGGATTGCGCCTGAAATCAGAAATACTTTGGGTTTGATTTAAAGAGAGCTGAAGAAAATCTGGAAATAGATATTCCGAGAAAAATCATCAGTCTCTTGGCTCTGGATAACGATTTTTTGATGTTCGAAGATAGTATCAAAGTCCTAGAATGATCTATGAAAAATTTATTCAAAGCATTAAGAACTCTATAACTAACAAAATTGATAAAGAGTCTCGACAGAAAATTGAAACACACTTTTCATTGACAAAGAGAGAACATATGTTCAGGAACACTTTTTTACAGTGATAGACATTTATCAGCAAAGGTGTGTTCGCATACATGGTTTTGAAGGATGCAAATATAAAAATGATGTGAAACCAACTCAGCCCCCCAATGTGCAAAACACTTCCACAACAAAAAAAAAGAAAATAAAATGACGAACAGAGTAGAGGTCACCATCGGCCAAAGTCAACGGAAGAAGCTAACTCTTTTGCTTTTGGTCAAAAACCAACTGCATTGGCCAAGAGTGAAGTCATTTTTCTAGTTGTTTACTAGTTGGAGTTGTTCCTCCTACTTTGCACTTTAATGAAGTCTTGGGTGGTTTTTGCTCAGGAATGTTTCGCAACATTCTAGTTAGAGGCTTCATTGGGAATAAGAGAAGTTGAGTTGGGCCTTCTGCGAAAGTAATATCATTGGAAAGTATTGTTTCTGAAGTATTTGAAATGAAAGAACAATAATTATAATGAAGTTTCAGTGGAATTATAGCAGATTTATTACTGATAGTTGCTAATTCTGCCAAGTTGTGAGTGATTTTTCCCAGAACACTCTGACTTTTGAATAATGACGTCACGTATTCGTTTTTCCACCCCACAACAAAACTTCCTGGTAGTTACTTGGTCCCTTCAATGAACTACTACAACCGAATGTTGCCATACTTCATACGTCAGTTCCTTTTCCTTTCCGGAGCGTGCCGCCGTGCAGAGTTCCGTACAAAAATTGTCATCTTTTCTTCTCGTTCCTAATTTTTTTGTTTACTTCGTAAGATTTTTTCAGGTCAATTAGAAGACGGCCACGCCAAAACAGAAACCGTCTTGTTGTTTACCAGTTTGTGGCAGACCCCCCCCCCCCCCCCCACTTGCACTTTTATAGGAAACGGGTGGTCTTTGGTAAGGAAATTTGAAGACTAGGTTCAGGAAAAACGTCTGAAAAGAGAAAAAGGTTTGAAAGTTGCTACCAAAAATGTTCAGAGATACTGGTAAAACTGTTCATGAAGGAATTTTCGAAACAATATTTGAAATGTTCAAGATATTGTTGCTAAGAGATTGATTATGTTGAAATCAAATGCATAAACCGTGTTCATGTTTTTTTCCAGAAAATTTTCAACACATTTTTCTCATACCTATGTTTTATTTGTGATGAATTTTCCGGTGAAAACTGTCTTCCATGGAAAACATTAATGGATGCTGCCTCAAGCTCTAGGTTTCAGCTTTATTGAAAAAAACCTTCCTTCTCAAACAAACCCAAAGAACTCCACCACCCTTTACATCCAATATCTTATTATATCCCGTCCCCCTTTCAAACTTTTTTGGTTTAGTGTTGCGATCTCAAACATCGTTTCCAATTTTTCGTTGCCGGCGCGGGTGGCATTGAGAAACTGACTGCAAAGATACTAATCTTTTGCCGACATGTTCCTAATTTTTTTGTTTGTGTCTCGGTTCGAGAGGTCAAGAAGCAAATCAGCGGCCAAAGACAAACCATTTACATGATGTTATCTAATTTGTTGCATGCCCCCCACTTTGCACTTTCATTGCGGCGGACTGATTTTTGTAGTTTTATTTTCCAGAGAATATTTCCGTTCCAGAAGATTCATTAGGATTCATTGATGTATTCTATAGGAAAGTATCAGACAAAGTCAAAGGAAATACTTCAAGAATCACGTTGAAAAACTCTTCTTCTGAAAAATAGCGATTCAAATGAAGAGCCCTTTCAATATTGGCGCATTCCCTTTAAAAATTGAGTCGCATGCATTTCAATTTGAGTATTTGTGGTATTCCTTATGACGAATTTCTCGCACTTAATTTATCGTGTTATTTTTGGATATTCATTTCAAAAACTCTTGGTTACTCAAATAACAGTTTATTCAACAAATTAAAAGTCAGAATAAGTATCATCCAGAGCTGAAAACTCGCAATACAACAGTGAGGTAGAATTGAAACAAAAACAGAACTTAAATAAAATAACAAATCTTTAACCAACTGTCAGGAGTGTTAAGTTGCGGCTATCCACACCGTCTTCGGTTAGTACTGAACAATGGTAGTCGTCTTTGTCGTCGAATCGAAGATTCTGAATGATGAGAGTCCCCGAGGAAACTACGTATTTATCATCAGAATTGATTGGATATCCGTTATTGGTCCACTCCCATGAACCAATCTTGTTGCTCTCACAAAAGAGCACAGCACTTTGTCCAATTTTCGCCATCACGAAATCACTGTATGTAAATACGCGAAGCGATTCATGACGTCTGCAATCCAACTGTGCATGAACATCTGAAAGACGTTGTAAATGGTATGTTGTCTCAACAGAATTATTTGAAAGCTCACTCAATTTGTCAAAAAAAAGTCTACAGGATTAAGATTAACACTTTTTATTCACTTATTCAATTGAAATAACTTACCGGCTTTGACAATAGTGTGCGTCTCAATTGTATCAATACCATTATGGCATCGGAAAGTGTATAATCCGTCTTGAAGACACTTGATTGTTAAGTTGGAACATATTATGGCTGAGGTGAAAAAAATGTCTCTTTTCAAGTTAGCATCAGCAGCCTCGGCAGAGAACGAAATCAGTTCTCCGTCCCGAAGCCATTCACATTGGACAACTGTAGTCGTTGCCAGGCAAACGTCGAGTTTTAGTGGTTTGCTTGAATATGCGTCCAACGAGTCAGGTGGAGTGTTAATGAATTTCATAACAGGAGTTCTTGAATATGAGTGTGAGTTGGACTTAAAAATAAGTATATGAATTGAAGCAACATGGCAACAATAACTCACTGGAGGGTTGTGAATAAATGCAACTGCAGAGCTGAGGAAGAATAGTATAGGAAGAGATAACGCAATTGAGAACATTGTTGTTTGAATTGAATAGTTATTCAATGCAAATGGAACCTGCTTTTATACTATTTTCTCCAAATACAAGGGAGGAGTTTAGGTAATGGAAAGTGCGCCACCTTCAAATGACAGTGTAGTTCAAGGAACGACCAATCAAGGTACCGTGTTTGCAGATGAAAAGTTGATAAGTGTTTAAAAAACCGAGTTTTCAAAAATTAATTGCCTTTTGAGTAGTTCCTAGACAATTCACACATTTTCCCCCTTTTTGAGAAGATATTTATGATTTCATGCACTGATATAGCGTCTGGAGAGTCCGATGAATTTCTGGAACTATTGCTTATCGAAGGAACATGGCAAATTTAACTCACTGATTGTTTGGGATTAAAAAATAGTTGAAAAAGAAAAATATGAGTAAAAGGAACGCAATAAGAAACATTGTTTGCAGAGTTGTTCCAAGTGATTTCTGAGTTTTTTCATTTTTATTTTTCCATATTCTCCTACGGTATGATAAGATATTTTTGATTCCGTCTAATGATATAACTGTAGCGTACCCCGAATTGATCAGTGCCTTGCTATAAGTGTTCTCTTGGTGGAAAAAAATGATCGGATTGGAATGAAATTAATGCGATACACGGAACCTCATAATTTTTCCACTTTGAGATTTTTATTGTATTTACGCATGTAACTTTGTATCATTTGAAATTCAATCACATTATATTTTTGTTAACAACAATTCATTAATTTATACTCTTATCATGGAACAACCGAAAAAACACATAGAAAATAACAAGAGATAAAATGAATGAACATTACTTCAATTTAAACAAGGATGTTATTATTCGAGGTAACAGGCATCAAGAAAGTCCGTTCAGCTGCTGATCCGAATTCGTTGGTCGCCTCACACTCGTAATCGGCCTCTGACTCCCAGTTTATGTTTCGAATATGAAGCTCATTTTTGTTGACCTCCACGTTTCCACCGCTCACGAGTGTCTTGCTGTCTCTTCTCCAGGTCCAAGTGGCTTTCTGATCGGAGCTCTCGCATCGAAGAGTTACTGCGTTCCCGTTTAGTTCCAGTCGGAACATATCAAACTGTGTTATTCTGGGGGCGAGTGATGGGAAGCATATCTCATCCGAGTCTCCAACTGAAAAATAAAATAGTTTTACGAGTACTTTATGGCTTGATACAACTTACTTATCGAAACTGTAGCGTTGGCCTCTATGAGATCATATCCATTACTAGAAATGCACTGATATGTCCCAGAAGTCGGACACTGTATGTGGAGAATCGAATGTATAATAGAAGTTTCTGAGACGAGCTTCTGGTCATTCAATTCGACTTCCTTCCGCTTGGCCAAGTACGGTTCACGAATTGTCTTTCCATTCTTTTTCCAGAAAATGACAGCGTTCGGTGCCCCAGTCGTTACGCAGTCAAGATGGAGGGGTTCTCCAGAGAGTAGAACACTGCCTTTTGGCATTGTTTGAAACTTCAAGAAGGGCTTCCGAGTGAGAACTCGGTTACCAATCATGGTTTCCTGAAATGAACTATCGATAATGTCATTTAATATTTTTCTAGAAGAGCCAACTTCTCTATAAGTATAACACGTGATGTTAGAACAAAGACAATACACTCGCAGTACTAAATGTGGAAACGTCTTCCTGGCTACAGACATCGATTTTTGAACAACCATGAAAAGGACTTCCATCATAATTGTCATGGGCCGGGCCAAGCCGGCACTTCAATTTTCTTGGTCCGAGCCCCGGAAACCCGTCCTATGACATAAATTCAAAAAAAAAGAGAAAATGTGTCTATTTTTGTGCTCCAGACTCAAATTCAGCATTGAACCGGTATCACATGTCAAACGATTTTAATGAACTTCAGTCAGAAATGCAAATTTTCAAAAAAAAATGTTGAAAATTATTTGAATCCGTGCCTTCGGACCGGGCTTTGAAAATTTTTTCCTCGGCCCTGGATTTGACAACTATGACCTCCAGAAGGTAAAAATGAGGGAATTATCAAAAACCTGGCATCTCAAAAGAAAAGCAGCGAGTCCGCATCATTCCGAGTCAATATAAGCTAGCCCCTCCCTCTAT
Source organism: Caenorhabditis brenneri (assembly GCA_000143925.2). Lineage (NCBI taxonomy): Eukaryota > Metazoa > Nematoda > Chromadorea > Rhabditida > Rhabditidae > Caenorhabditis > Caenorhabditis brenneri. Next base: position 531,847 of record GL379816.1, read on the forward strand.
TACATAAAAATATTAGCCACTTTCAGTGAGTCTAACTAACAGGGGAGAGCCTGTTGAAACTATTCAAAATTCAACCCTACCCCCTCTTCCTTCCTTTTTCAACGACATAGAGAGTCAGTTTAAATTTTAGAAAGGACTATGTTTGGCTTCATCTAGCGAAATGCTTGTAAAACGAACCTGGTTGACGGGGGTCTTTTCAGCGATAGCGATACTGAAAATGAGAGTGAAGCATGCGGCAGCGGAGACAAGCATTTTGTTTGGACGGTGGTTTACCTGGAGTTCTTCTGTTATTTTTAAGATCCAAGAGTCAGTTCAAAGAAAAAGTTTTGAGAAAAAAAGAAAGCAGAAGTGATCGTCCGGAGAGTCGAATGAAATTGTGAGATAATTACTTGTAGGCCGGCTTTTAAAGTTTTACATAAAGGGCGGAGACTGGAGAAGAGCTGCAAATAGTTAGGTTAGATACGTGACTTCTGACCTTCGACGTCAATAGAACTTCGATTGAAATGCGTATGACTATGAAACGGAAATTGGATTTTGGATTCTACCAGTAACCTATAGTGTATAACAGAAAGATGAGTAAGCAGATTGTTGCAAAATAAAGATCAGAGCTCTGTTTCAGCAAAGCTACGTGCGTCATTGTTATGGTGCTGGGTACAATCTTGCAAAAGGTTTTATGAGTTTTTAGATGCTGAAAATATGTAGTGTGACCCAAAGGAGTGTTTTTTATTTCGCGAAACATTGTATTGCGCAACACTATTACTGATGATTTTGAATTTAAAGTCATACAATAATAATTTCAGAGCGAAAGCAAAGCTGAAAAGTTTGGGAAATGTAAATGGTTTGAGACAGTTAAAACTGTCATCTAGAATACTGAGATCAACCAGGAAAAGTTGGAGAAAAAAAAGTTGAGATGACGTTCCAGAGATATTGAGATGCTCAAGAGATAAGATAACAAAAATTGGATGAAGGCTCATGGCGAAACTTTTGAAGAAAAGGAAATAGAGAAAAAAAATAGAGAATGAAATGAAGAAAGATGAAGAGAGAGCTCTAGTTTAAAAAAGTGAATGCTGAGGAGGATGAAAAAGAAGAATGAGCAGGCTAGCACTGAACATGTTGATTGACCCTGGAATGTTTCTGGCCAAAAACCAATTGCACTGGTCCTATGTAAACTTTTTTTTAGTTTGCTACATTACTTTCGCCTTTTCAGAGAAAACTGAGCAATTTCTGGTCGGCAAAACTGACAAAACTTCAGAAAAGGGAAAAGATTGTGTGAACTAAGATTAAGGTATTTGCTAAGTTTATGAAAAATTTTACGAGTTTTTCAATTCTGGTCAAAATCCGTGATATGAACGGAAATATGGTTCTGAGTCCTACCAGTAACCTAAAATTTTCATCAGAAAGGTAAGTAGGCAGATTATTGCAAAATGAGATGGGAGCTCTGATTCAGAAAAGCTGCGAGCATCATTGGTACAGATTTGCGAAAAGATTCTTGGGTTTTTAGGTTGCTAAAAATTGTGGTAGGATCCATAGTAAATTTTCTATCGAAAATGCAGCTACTGTCTCAGAAACATCAAATTGGAACTCAATGTGAACAAATGTTACAGATTTTTACAACCATAAAATCAGCTTTTATGATGAAAAAACGGTTCGAAAGTTTGCAAATTCATCGAGGTTTGGGCAGCTAGAATCATGAAAAAAGATCAAGGGAGTGGTTGTGTGACTGTTTGTGACAGGAGAAGCTGAACGAAATTCTCTTCAATTCTACATGCAAGGTTGAACTTGGAACATCAAATTGAGAGTTCATGAAACAGAAATTCTCGATGATTAGATCTCTATCTGCCAGAGGTTCAGAAGAAAAACAATTTTTTGAGAATACCCTGATTCTGTCAGAAATTGTAAAATCTTCAACTTAATAAATATTGAGTTGGAGATTTTGTGAGACACCCAGAAAGATTATTTGAAACCAGTGCAAAGTAATTTTTTTTACAGGTTACAGTGTCATCTTTCATGGGGATCTTTATGGCTCTTTTCTTATTAACACAAACGAAAAATTTCCCATTCAATCGGTAGTTTCATATGTGTCCTGGAAATGTTTTTCATCCACTATGTTTTGCTGTTTTCAGTATTGGAGGAAAGTTTTCCATTCACCGATATTGTTCACAATCACCAAATGATACATCTGAAATAGATGAGATACACACGTGATTTTTGACTTTTGACGTCAATAGTATTCTGATTGGGATGCGTAGGATTATGAAAACGGAAATTGGATTCTGGATGAAATCAGTAACCTATAGTGTTTATCAGAACGATGAGTAGGCAGATTGTTGCAAAAGAGATCAGGCTCTTTTTTTGCATAACTACGTCCTTCAGTGGCAAGGTAGAATTTTTCTTTCATGGCTATCTGGCTTTTGCAGTTCTATTGTAGAGAATACGTTCCGGCAACAGGAATCAAGTGATGGATGATCACTCGTTCCGGAGGTCTGCCACTAACTTTAGTACTTCAAACCATGTTAATCGAGGTGGCATAGTTGTAACTATTGCAATCTTTCTTCTCCAGTACCATAATGCAGAAAGTCCAAGTTGAGCGGTAGTGATCAGATTTTTGAGCACAACTGGTTCGCGTTTGTTCACTATCTGAAAGTTTTGTGGTTTGCTATTACAGAATCGACACGAAATAAATAGGTTTATTAGTCAGTGAGGTGAAGACATTTTTAAATTAAATGGGACCGGGTCCCGAGTTGCTAGATCGTTGTCCAGTAGTTTATTGGAGGGGTATTTTATACCGACGATCCTGAAAACATTTTTCAGATGTCATGGTTTCCAAAGGGAGGAATGCGATAGTGTGTGTCTCATAATGTCATGGGAACTGAAGTTATGACGAAAATGAGGAATTCGCCTTCTAGGACTCTAGAATGTAAAAATAGCCCCCGTATTAGGTCACCTAGGAAGACACCAGAAAGCCACTAACTCTGAAAATGGGATGGAAGTACACTATAGTATGTTTCTTGGTTGATGCTTACTTCACATTACAACTATCAACTAGAATTGGGTCACTTTAAACCAGAAGTATCCGTGTTAGACGAAACAATTTTTGAAATATCTGCGAAAAACTTTTTTTTCCCCGAAACAAATTATTTGAAAGTTTTGGTCCATCACTATCAAAATTTAGAAAATTCACTTATCCTTTGGGGGACAATTATAAATTTAGACACTATTCTTACTCACTATTTTTATGAGACCACAGTTTTTGTGGAGCAATGCACAAGTATCTCTTGAGACTTGGGGTGAAGGGAACATAGAATTTCAAAGTTTTGGGACTTGGGTTGCAACTCTTCAACTCATTTTCTCATGTATGAGATTTCATTGGCGCATTGATAGTAATTTTCGTTGCACACATTCTTGTCAAGTGGGTGGTCACCGTTGAGACGTCCAGCACAGTTGATGGCGCTAAAAATTGGCTTCTGGCAAACATTCAGAGTTTTCACATTGGCGTCAATGCAAAGATGATTCACAGCACGACGTTCACATCTAGCCATGAGCTCATCAAAGAAGAGACCTTCTGGACAAAACTTCTCAAAGTTGAGACGTCCAACACAGTTGGATGTATAATATAAGGATTTGAAGAGTCGATAGAAAATCAGAATAATCAAGAGAAGACCCATACCAAAGGATCGAATAGTGACAGGATAACGTTTTTTTAAATGCGTACACTTTTTATAGATACAAATTGTATAGCAGCCACTGTTTACCGTCTGAATCAGAAAACTACATATGCCCATGAGAAAACGATATATTTTTATTTTCTAAAGAGAAGTATCAGATGTATAGTTGCATTGTTTCCGAATAACTTTAAGACAAAACCCGCTAGTGGAAAAAAACGAATAAAAAGTGGTAGACACTTCCATGAAAACTTTCTTCTTGTAGAAATTTCGATAAGCCAGTTCTCCATACTCATTGATCGAGGTCGTCCGTCTGTTTCAATAAATCTAATGATAAAAGTGAATTCTGAACAGGAAAAAAAAATTCTAAAAATAAACCCATCCATTTGTTGTAATTCTTTCATTCTAGAAGTTTCGACCAGAAACGCTTGCAATAAAGCACACTGTAGATCAATTCAGAAGTTAGCAGCTTACAATTATTTTGATGCCTTTTTCTAGTTGTTCATTTGATTTCCTCTTGGTGCATCTAACTTTCGGAATATTATTATACCAAAAAACTTTAAACCACTGTTTTATATCTGCTTTATGAAACTCACGTTCCATCGTTCTTATATTTGTGCGTTTGTAAACTATGACGCACACTAAACTAAACGAGAAATATATCATCAGTTCATTATAATTTTGTTCATTTTGTTTCACATATCTCTCTATTTTTCTCTCTTTTTTTCTGTTTTCAAATTGGTCCCTCGGGTCTGGGCTGATACCTAGCTTTCAACTTTTGAATGTTGTTTTTCGTTTATTGTCCAAATGAGTATAATTTGATTCTTTTTCAGAAATATCTACTTCTGACTTTTTGATTCATAATTTTTAATCACACTTTGCGGCTGTATAATATTTATTAAATAAACTGGAAAAAAACGGGGAAACTTCATCACTGGGTAAGGAAAAGTATAACTCTGTATGACAATCGTTACGAGATTGGATGATGGGGGAGGGATACATAGAAAGTAAGAGAACTGGAGATCGAGTGGAACAGCCGGGAAGGGAGAGGACATGGGGAAGTTATTCTTCCTTCTTGGCGGTTGGGTAGAGGAAGGTCTCTTGGCGAATCTCTCCGAATTGGTTCCGAGCCGTGCAAAAATATTCACCCATATCTTCCCATGCAATGTCGTAGATTCTGAGGTCTCCGTACGGCATTATTTGATATCGGCCAATCTTGGAATTGATCTTCTCTCCTTCGAAGGTCCAGGTCCACTCGGATGGGGTGTTGGAACGGCAGACGAGGGTAGCAACATTTCCTTGCATTTCGAAGCGGGACTCGGTCCATTGAACAATGCGAGGAGCAGCTCCCTCAGTTGGCTTCACCTCAGCGGTTTCATCTCCAACTGAAAATAGTTAAATGAGTTTCAGGTCTCTGATCAAGTTTTGCTGTTTAACTTACCGACTTCAATCTCAGCATCGGAGCGGACGGTATCGTGTCCATTGTAGGCAACACAGGTGTACACACCAGAATCCTTCTCCGATGGGTTCTCGATGGTGTAGGTGGAGGCAAGGATTCCAGACTCGACGTACTTGTGTCTCAAGTTGAGCATCTTCTCTTCAACGTTCAACTCCATGGATCCTTGGATGCGTTTTCCATTGAAGAGCCATTGGACAGCAGCCGATGGGACGGATAGGATCTCGCAGTACAAGGTGTATGAAGCTCCAGGGGTGATCTTCATATCCTCCAGTGGAGAGGTAACCTTCAGCATTGGCTTGCCAGTGAGTCGGTGGCCATCCACTTCTCTTGCGAGCTTGGCAGTAGCCAACTCCACCTGTAAAAGTTATATTGTTGAACTGAAATATTTTATTTTTTGATTAACTTACACGATGTGGTGGATGAGCAAGAACCAGAGCAAGATTGAAAACGAGGAAGGCAAGGAGGGACATTGTAAGGGCACCGGGTCAGAGAAACTTCAGGAGAAGTATCGGTCTGTATGAAGTGTACACCTCTTGTCTCCTTTTATACCTGAAGTAGGCGGGACTATCTTTCCACAACACCACCTGAGCGTTCCCTCCGCCCTCTTTCTTCTTTGTGTATTAGTAAAAGAGGAGAAAGGGGCGGAGTTTCGGAAGGATGTGGAGATTGTGATACGGTGACGTAACTTGAGATGTTTCTAATGATGAACTGATAAGAGGATAAGAAGTTATTGGAGCGGAAGATGTAATGAATGGGAAAAGAGCAAGTAGAAGATTTTCAGTTATTTTGAGAAAAAAGTTTAGATTTTGATCTCACTAGAGATTTGGATCAAAGTTTTTTGAAAGATGAGGTTGATATACAAAAATGAACAGTCACGAAATTGAGGTTAAGTAGACTGGACTTTGAAACCGAAATGTTTTTTTAAAGAAAGAATATAGCACTTCAAAAGACACAAGTTAAAAAATTGAGTGAAATTTGGAATTCTGAAAAATATTTCCATGTCTAAACATGATAGAAAACGTTGATGTCAAAGTTAAAAGACCAATTTATGATATGATATTCCCGGGGTAGAATTATTGAATTATCTAACCGTATCAATAAGTTCATTGCTATTTTCTTCACATATAATCTGGAAGTCGATTGGCCAAAAAAAAATATCTCGACTCAATGAATAAAGAAAATATCTGCATTACCACATGAATCCTCCCACGACCCAAGAAATGCCATGAAAATTCCGGATTGTGAGTTCACAGTACTTCCCAGCAATTCTCACTCAGAGTAATCTTTTCTCCTGAAACTGTCAAAAACCGATAAAACTTCCGTTGTTTCTTTGAACATAATACAAACTTCATTCTGACTTTTGACCGGAGGCTTAGGCTCCGGAACATTCCATAACGGAAATTAGTTTCCATGAGATTCAATTTCCGATAGGATAATACCAAGCAATTTCCGGTATGAATTACAAACCACTGTTCGTTGAAAAACAGAACTCTTTTTACGCATCTAAAAAACCATGTGATCTTGAGCATCGCATCTATGGAAGATCTGTTTCAATTGTAGGATGAGATATTTTTTCAGGAAACTGGAAGCAGGTTTTTGATCTTTTAAATGCTTATACGGGATTCTACGCTCAAGTTATCATGACACTCCAGAGGAATCTAAGATACGTGATTTTCTTATAACCCGGAAATGAAATATAGACTGGAAAACGTGAAGAACGTTTCCTACCAGATTAAAAATAACATTTCGAATTAATTCCTCATGATTAGATATCATCATTTGAAACGTTATTCGAAAACTTTTCCAGACAATGACATAAATTCAATTCTCTATGGAATACAAGTATCTCAAAATCAGATATTTTCAATTCAGAATCTCTGATCTCCCACAGATCACTCGGCCACTTGGGAATATTACAAGACAATAGTTAGACTGTTGGCTGAGCAAAAATATGTAGTTTATTCCACCAATACTCCGATATAGAATTGTAGATCATCCCACACAAAAAGCAATTGGACGGAGTGTATACCATAAGCCGGAGAAGATTGGAAGAACTATATGGGGATAATAGTTTTTAAAAAGTTTATAGAACATTTTCACAGACGGAAATGTACTCTTAAACGATTATGACATTAGAGGAAGCTGAGGTTCTTATAATCCCATCTAATGAATTGCCCACGTAGAGTACCAAATATTTTTATGGAACGGATAGTTGAAATTCCCACTTTCACAGATTGCACAATAATATTATTCCAAGAAGATACAGATTTGTGACTTTTCAAAAAAATTGTTATCCATCCAGCTGAGCCCAAAAGATTTGTATAATTCTTCAATGAATTGTTTTTATTCCAGATGAACGGAGGCTGAAGACACATAATTTTTATTCGAGGAGGGGGAATGGGAAAATACATTGTTTTGAAATACCCAATAAGACTAATTTTGAATTACCGGAAATCAGGAGAACTACGGCCAAACTGTTCTCGAAACAAATTCTCCAAATTCTTGGAGAATGTTTTTTCAATAACTATTTTCTGAAGCACCGAATTGAAAGATGGAAAACTCAAAAGAAGAATACGGTAGCTCCTAAATGCAGCCCAACTTCCACACATGTTCTGATGACGTGCATTTGGATCCAATTCTTTAATTTAATCGTAAAAAGTGTACTTGTAATGACGAAACATCCTCGGAAACAATTCTTCTAATCAGATCTGTTTGAGAATTCTCATGATGTTCTCAACCGAAAATGTCACTTCTTCCATCCGAAATTCCATTAGTTCATTAGCCGTTTTTTACAAAAAGTTTCTAGTTCCAAGAACCAAAATGAACGCGTCACTACTCACATGGCTTTGGCGGTTTTGCAAAAACTCTCCAAAAAAAGGATGTTTCGTTGCTGAAACGAACACAATACCAGAAGTTTCACTAATCAAGTTTCTATTCAGATGATCATGTTATTGAAGATCATCACCATGAATTAACCTTGCACATGACTTCTTGGAATATGTACTCGTACTTTTCAACAAAATACGTACTTGAGGTTAACAAACCAACTCGATGCCAATCCATTTTCTTGAGGTCCGAACGGTTTTTGGAAAAACAATATTGAAACCGGAGACCTGTGCACTCGAGATCCTATTTGCTCCATACTTAGGGGCTCCTCTTATTTGGAACGATGCTGCCAGCTGGGTTTTCTTAACAAACACACCGGCGGTACACTACTAAATAAGGGGTTTTTGTTAGCTCCGCAAGCAAAAAATACTGCGGACTACCGTTTTTTGATCTCTTGAGACTGTGTTTGACTTTTGCAGGGTCCGATGGTTTTCCGATCATTTGCATAGCTCTCGACTCTAGGAAGTCGTTTGATTTTGCCGAGTTCAGGTTCCCAGTTGATCTTACAAAAAAATTCGGGAAAAGGAATATCATTCAGAAGCCAATCACGAGTAACGCATTCCCAGGACTTTGGTTTAGGTATGTCGTGGGAGAAAACTCTTGCAGAATTTCCTGAATTCAGATGATTTATCAAACTTTTTTCTCATGGAAGTCAAAGTTTGGTGGCTCTAGGAACTGGTCTTTCTCATCGCCCACCAATATTTTCTTGGATCTTGTCAAGAAGTCAAAAAAACACGACTTTACCAAAAAGTCAATCAGAAATCTCACGTTCTACATCCAGTAAAACTCAGGCTGTCTTTGATCAATAGAACTTTTTCCCATAAGAACCAAAGTTTCCGGGCCCAATCTTTCCCATCGCCCACGAATTTAGTCTTGAATCTTGTCAAAAAGTCAAAAATACAAGACTTTACCAAAAAGCCAATCAGAAATCTCACGTTCTACATTCCGGAGTACTCAGATTGTCTCTGATTTATCAAACTTTTTTCCCACAGGAGCCAAAGTTTCCGGGCCCAATCTTTCCCATCGCCCACAAATTCCGGTGCAGATCTTTTGAAACCGGAAGCTGAAAAGTTTGGGGGAGCAGAGGCAAGCCGGAAGTATATTCGAGAGATTCGAACGATCTCCGAAATTATTCCAAATCAGATTATTGCAAAAAAAAAATTATTTCGGGGATTCTGATTTAATCATTCAGTAGAGTTTGTACTCGAAATTGAATCATGTGGGTTGAATCGGAATTCGTTCTGATTTAGTGTTCTGCTCGCAACAAAATGAATCATAATGACTAATGTCCCAACTACATTTCTATTTGATTTTCGATTTGGAACAAGAAAAACATGTTCTCTATACACATCATTCAAATCAGAGTTTGACTCTTGCTCTCAAAATGACCGTGATATCACTTCCATTGTGACAAACAATTGAAGAATCCGGGGACACAAGAATATGCCAAAAAACATCTATTCATTTCTATAAGGATAGACAGATTAAATGTAGGGATTCACGAGGTTTCTGCTGATCTTCCTAACTGTAATACAGATATAATCCATACTCTTAGAATTAATCTGTATAATTCTGATAATCTCTCCGGATTTGTCATTAGAACACGTGTTCTCATCGGATGGAATTATCTTACTCCATGAGGATTGACCAGAGTTTCGCACCAATATTGACCGGGCAAAAACTAGGAGCTAATCTGGTGGAACGAAAGTATGGAGCATTTATCAGGTCAAAGAAATCAAACTTGATTTCATCCATCTAAAACACATCTGGGATCTTCATCTAACACATTTAAATTATCAAATGTTAATAGTGACGTGAAACATTATTTTATCTTTCTTTGAACTAGGGATAAGAGGATATCCACGATTTAATCTACAAACTATGAAATCTTATTCGAAAAATTCATGAAATTTCGCACGATTTGAGGTCATAAAGAAGGGCTTCAGAAATGTATGTTGTCATTTAATTTGAAAGATGAAGAATCACTAAAAACAAAAAGGGTCAAAGAATAGAACACTTGGATTTCAAGGTATAGCTTGGAAAGGAATATTTCGGACAGGGTACTTGGTTATAGAACCATGGTATTTTTCGACCAATAGTCTATATCTATTTCAGCTGATATCACGAATGAATATTGATCCGACACACCATTAAATTGGATGATGAGCAATCCTCAAATGGCAAGGTTTTCGCACACATCTTTCAGTTCTCAAAGTCTACAATTCAACTACAGTACTACTCTAATTCAAAATATTCACCAATACCCATTCATTATGTTCCCAAATCTCGAACCAAAAACACTATCCAAAAATCTAGCCCAAAACCATCACGTGCCATTTATCCTGGTGCTGGAAGAATCCGATTTCTTCTATCCTGATCAGCATGTTTCAGATCATGATAGGAACAAAAACAGGCTTTGTGACGTTTTTTCTTGTGATAAGAAACTTTGCTGCTCAGTGAACTGTAATCTGGACGTATGACTGCCAAAAAAGTGCAAAACAGATATGGAGATGTTTGGAATCTGAATAGTGTACTATACCGGGATTGGAAGGGATACATCTGTTTTTGAGTATTGCGGCTCTTGGGCACTGATTGAAAAATGATACCGAGGGATAGAAAAAATTTCTCCGTTGGTAATGAACGGTATGGACCAATATGGTATTCAACAACCTTTGCAATTACTGCTGTTTGAATATTTTGAAATTCAAAAAATACAGTAAAATGTTCCAGGTTACATTTTTTTCGAAGAAGCTATATCAGAATCTCCACTTCTTTCAAGTTCTATTTCATCATTAAATCTGTTTTTCATACTTCTCATGTACTTGCATTGACTCATCGTACTACCTTCACATTGCAGAGTTCATTATCTGCTATTCAGTACTAAACTCATTGACGTAAACTTGTTTCCGATGCGTGGAACAGTGTTCTTTGCCGTCACTTCCCACCAATATCCCTTCTATTATTCAATCAAGATTATGAAACTCAATTTCCTTTGTTTCGAGTATTAGTCATGTACTAATCCAACTGTTAGTCAGAAACTTTCTATTTTCAGCGTTATACAGCTCTCTCGTCATCCACTGCAGAAACAAAGAGAAGGGGTCGTGGGTGTTATAATGCAAAGCTTATCTGGGTATTATTCCTGCCCAAAACCGGAGGTTGCACTCTTAGAAGCTTGGATAGTGATAGAAATGCTCAGTGAGCATTTGAGGGGTTTTTCGAAGTAAATAGGAACTGATGTTTCGAAATAGCACGAGGCGGAATAAAGAACCATTCATCAGAAGGGCATGATCATATACCATACACCACTGTTGATTGTTTTCAGAATGGAAGAAGTAAATTGAAATCAAGGGATTGAGAAAACTTGATGAAACTCGGAAAATTTGAACTAAAAGTTCGAGCTCGTGTCAACAAAAACGAAACTTATCCGAGAAGAAAGAAGATTGAACTTGCTTCTTATCTCTATGTCAAACTAACATGTGACAAGTGATAATTTCATATAAATTGCTAGGATTCCGAAAGGACAGCTTTCTCAGGATCAGTTTCCTCGTGATTTTTTTCTTCGTTTCGTTTTTTTTGCTGGAGGTTTTTTCTATTGCTTGTCTCTTTATTAGTTATACTGTATTTTTGTGTTGTACTATTTTTGATTCTTTCCGACTTTTCATTATACATTTTCATCATTCATTCGTCATTTTTCAAAATGTACATCATAATTGAAATGATGTAAGAGAACATCATGTGTTCTTCTGTCTACTTTAATGCACTTTTTTCTCGTAATTCAAATGTCTAGCTTGAAATCAAACACCGAAGTGACATCTGAATTTCACTTCTATTTTTGGAAACACCGATTTCTTAAAAGAAACGAGCAGAACATGATTTTACGGGCTGATGAATGTGTATTTTAGATTCTTGACATGTATACCTTGAATTTTGAGAACCAGGGAGGCAAAATCATGTTAGTCTTTGTGCTGAAGCATATGGATGTAGTCATAGAGAGCTATTCTAGTACTGAGAGCACTCAGAGCCCTAATTCGATTCGGAAATCGCATTATGGCGCTGGCTCCCAGCGCCCATTTCTTTTGAAACATTGATGTGACATGTGAGTGACATGAGAAGCAAAACGAAGGAAGAGTTGGAAGGTTACTGGATGGAAACATGGAGGGGTCAAGGGGAAATGTAAAGTTCGGAGGGGTTGGTGAACGTTATTTTAAAAATTCTGAAGCAGGTTTATTTGATCACGATAAATTCAAAGTGAAAATATTTTCAACGGAAATGGTGTGGGTAGCTTATTTGAATTTGGATCAACATCAAAAGACAACAAAACCATTTGTGGGATTACCTTTTTTAAACATCGTTCTCAAGTTCACCTGAGATATAGATTCAAAATCATTTCCGTTTCCAAAATGTTCATAATTTTGTTATTTACCTAGAACCCTCAGAACCTGAGAGACCTCTTATAACAGTGCACTCAGTGAAGTTTGAGTTTTTATCAATTGGGGGGCTAAAGTAAACTTTTTTCATGTTTTTTGTTCAATGCGACAACGGGGTAAAACAAAAAAAGAAAAATGCTAGAACAAGCCTTAGTTTTTTTTTAAATTTTTTTTATTCGAAGTCTCCGATTAGAAAAAAAAAGAAATAAACGGTTTATGTTAACTTTTTTCTGAATGTAATCATGCATCCAGGGTTTCAAAATTTTATTCAATTTTTTACTTTCCGTTGTTCTGTATCTGACCAAATGCTTAGTTCATAGACCTCCCAATGCCAACATCCTGCAGAAATTACTAATTTCTGAATATATCTTCGTTTCATTTTTCCCTAAAAAAATTCATCATCACGTCTCATGTCTCAAAAAATGTTCCCTGATCCATGGCAGATTTTTCTCCGAAAGATACAACTTTTCCACATTCCAAAGTTTACATCGGAACACAAAGCCTGGTGGGAGCTGGCACCGAGAAGTTTTTTTTAGTTTGAGTGTTTGAGCTCTCTCTTTTCTTACACCATATAACAATTGTCGAAACATCGAGTCCACCTAGTTATATATTGAATGGAAAAGAAACTTCAGCGTGTGCAAAAAAATGTTCGACTAGTTGGAACAGTTGTTTTTCTCTCTCGAGTTATCATTTCGTCACGATGATTCTTGAAGAAAGAGAGAGAGTTAGTGACAGACTTGTTCACAGCCACCATGATTGCTCTATGGAAACTTCAAAAAGAGGGGTTCACAAGTTTACATCATTAACAACAGTTTCATTTCCATTCGGAAATCTCAGCATGTTTCAACCTTAACCTAAATGAGTCATTCATTTTGTTCTATTCATTCATCAAGCTACGATGAAATTGCGTAAAAGTACAATTATTCAACATCATGACGTCATATAAATTCATATGTCAAGGAGAAACAGTGATATTCGAGGTAATGCGAAGTCGTGCGCGAACAGGAATTTCGGAAATGTGAGCGTTTTTCGGCATGTGATCTTTCATGAAATTTCTCAAGAAAATGACCTTTTGATGTGAATTTGGGATTTTCGAATGGATTTTTATGAAAGAAAAGGGATTGGGAAAGAATATAAAAATACTTTTTGAAATGGAAATAACGGAGAACCTTGCAATTAAATACATCCAAGAAGGGATGATGCAAGATGGTGCAAAAGGAAATGGCATACTGGTCTTGTCGAATTACCTGTGATGTCTCCAGAAGTGACGTCAGTGGCAGCTGGAAACATACCGCTGAGGCTAAAGGAGGTCAACTCGCGTAATGGGCAGATGGTAACACCGATACGGTTTCTTGGTATCGTGACGTCACGGCTACAATGATGGTTACAAAAAATTTGAGCAGTTGAAAATGGGACCAAGGATTATTATCTCAAAAAGTTTCTGCTAGTATAAAAAATGAATATTCGATAAGAAAAAATGAATGAAACTCTTTCAAGAAGCTTGTATGTCTCATATGAAACTGAAGTTATATTTTCCATTGTGAACAGGACATACGATGTTTTGCAGATGATTTTTTTTTCCTACCCAAGACGTTAGCCGATTTCAGATAACTATTTCGAGCTGCATATGCTTCCCGGTAAATTCGTTTTTCTCCATAGAGCGTTTTTGCTTCTCGTTTCTATGTTCTCCTTTTTTGGCTGATTTTGTTTTCAGTCTGCTTTAAAGAACAAAGTTATAACAGTTCAGATCCAACATTTTTATCAACTTATAGCAAACAGCATCATGGAAAATGTTTTTCGGCAATTCAATCGTGAAATCATCTTCTTTTTATTTTACCCAAGATCTAGAAGGTGAAAAAATGTGTCAGGCAAGTAGAGTTTTCTTTCATTTCTAGTTATCTTTTCCCATTTTTGACCGTTTTCCTGACACTGTGGAATATATAATTTTCCCTTCTGTTCTCTAAAAGAAGTTTCAACTGTTTTGTCTTCCAGGATACCGCCGATAACATAAGAAGATTAATGCGAGATATGATCGGTGGACGGCAATGTAAAAAACTGGAAAGTTTGCTACGGTACGTACAGATAATACTTTTATCTAATGGTCATTCATAGTCACTATGGTCACAATAATGGTCACTATAATCATCAATTTTTTATAATACTTTTTTGGTTCAAATTGTATTGGGTGATGACTTGGTCCAGAATAGTTTCCTACTGGTTCTTCGGTTTATAAGAAACTATTTTCATAGATATTGAATAACATAGGGTTTATCTGTTGTTGAATTTTTTTGATTCTTCCAATGAAATTCTTTTTTAAGATCTAAATATGTTTTATTTTCATGATCGTGATCGTTACCCTCATAAATGATAGTCAGGTTTGAGTACACCTGATTTATTGCTCTCTTTTTTTGTAAGATGATCCGTAATCTCAACCATCTTGGACCATAAAAAGGGGCTGTCTTTCTTTTAGAGGTCATTTGCCGATTAACTGCCTTGATACGGTGAGCTACGATCTGATCAGTTAGAACGTGGAAAAGAAGGGTTCTGACTTTTCTGTTTTCTCTGGTATTCTGGAGAGAATTGTACCTGTCAAATCGAGTAGAGCGGATTTTACTTTCTATTTTTCTAAATTCTCATTTATCTATAATTTCTCAGATGCATCAGATTGTATTTCTTGTCACCACTGCCCTTGTCGTAGTTTCTGAAGCTAAGAGCGTCACGAGCCTCAAAGGACCTCCATGTCCAGAAGGAGATGGACTGTATGCAGTGGGATGCAGTTCCAAATATCTCCAATGCGTGAACGTAAGTTACTTCTCTTCAAATTTTGAAATCTATTTATGTTTTGTAAATAAGACTATTCCAGAATGTAGAATCCGAGCACTCTTGTCCAGAAGGTTTTTACTTCGATCGCCTCATGTCTCGATGTGAACGTCGTGCTGAGAACTACCTCTGCAAAAAAATCAATATGAAAAACCTGAATGTACGACAAAAAGCGATGTGAGTTGATTTTCTGAGATTTTTACTCAAAAGTTGATTTTAGCACCGTTAACTGTATTGGACGTCTTAGTGGTGACTACCCTCTTGACAAAAATGTATGCAACAGAAACTACTATAACTGCATGAACGGAATTTTATACATGAAAAAGTCAGCTTTGAAATTTTAAGCGAAAACAATACATTGATTATTTTTCGGTGTCCACAACACCAAGTGTACATCCCAACTATCGAAAAATGTGACTATGTGGAAAACTGCAAATCTTCGGGTGTCAATAATTACGTTTCACCAATTCCATCCACCACCCCATCCCAGGCTGACACGGAGGAGCCAATCATTATCGCAAGCTATCCTGCTATCACAGACGCTCCAGTTACATCCGGCTACACTCAGAGTGTCCACAAGACCACTCTACCATCACAAAATTATTCTGCTTTCTGTGAAAGACTTGCCGATGGAAACTATGGACTGGACTGTGAAAACTACTACTTTGAGTGTTTCAATTCCGAGACGTTCAAACAATACTGCCCAGCTGAATTAGTCTACAGTCTTCTAACCGACCAATGTGACTACAAGGTAAACGTTGAAGGATGCCCAGAGTTTGTTAAACCCACTCCATTCACCTTCCCGTCCTGGTCTGAGCCAAAAATAGTCGAATACGAATCAGGCAAACACCTGAACATTGACCACATCACTATCACTCCAAGACCAGTCGACACCGCCTCAGTGTCGAAGGACTTTGCCTGCTATCAACGTCCAGATGGACTATATGGCCTACCATACTGCTCCAATTATTTTATTCAGTGCCTGCATGGTGAGATTTTTTGGTAACATGTCCATCAATTTATTTGAAGTAGGGCAATACCACAAGGTAGTGGGTCAAACGAATTGAACTTGATGTTTTCAGGATTATTTTATTTCACTCCATGCAGAGATGGTCTCTTTTACAACGAGTGGGCTGGATATTGCGACGAAAAGAAAAACATTCCAATCTGTAACGAGTATGTTTTTCATCGGCATTTGGTTTGTAGAATTATTTATTGTTTCAGCAGTGATAAATCCGGCTCAATCAACAGTAATTCTTGCATTGGGAAAACGGATGGATACTACTCCGCTGGTTGCTCTCCCCACTATTTCGGATGTTACAACGAAGCCATGTACAGGGTAACATTACCTAATAATGAAAATTCTTGTGAAAACTCTTACTTGATTCCAGTTAAAGTGCCCGGCCTTTTTGAAATTCGAAGAAAATGAAGGGTGCAAATATGCTACGAGTGTTGCTGCGTGTGATATGCCAAAAAACCCGGATGAGACTCCACCACAGTGAGTAATAGTAATCCATACCGTTTGACTTGTTCAATTTTCAGACTCCCAAAAGATTTCTGCACGACTCGGTCAGATGGACTCCATGCTGTCAGAATATGCTCACGTCACTATGTTATCTGTGACAACGGAAAAAGTATTGTAAGTTGTGTTGATATAAAAAATCACCGAATGAAATATAAATTTTCTGGCTTTTACCTGCCCTGCGCCATTGACCTACAACAGGGCAAACCAACTCTGTAACTACAAAAAAGACAACAAAGAATGTGAAAGTGACAACATTCCAACTGCTACTGAAGCTTCCAATGGGAACAACAAAGAAATGTGGCGTTCACAGGAAACCACACACAATCTGAACCTGCCAGATCCAACAAGCTGAACCTGCCAGATCGAAATCACTACGGGAGCCCATCAGTACCATCAGTATGACTAACAGATTATATGTAACTACAAATCCAAATAAAGCCATTGAAGAAACATCCACTACCGCAAAGTATCGGTTACAAAAGCAAACTAACACCATTTTGAGAAGAAGTCTCACAACCGAATGATAGCTAACAGTTTACATGAATTCATTTATTGTCATTGTTAAAAAAATGTTTATTTGCAACAAACCTTCTCTGAATACTAAATCATATAAAAATGCGAGTTTCAGCGAACAATTGCAAAAACCGCATTCACTATCCAGTTAACTGATAATATTGCAAAAACACTTGTCAAATTGAGAAGATTCACCAGTTTTGAGTAGATTCCACGAATCAGACATTTCGCTTTGATTATCCGATAGGAAATTCTCCCGGAATTCAACTGTTTTTTTTCTTTCACTTTTAAACATCCCCCATTAAGTTTACGAATCTTTCACAAAGCAATCATGGTGGTTGTAAATGAGTCTGTCACAAAGTTTCCACAAAGTGATAAATCGAGAGAGAAAAAACAACTGTTCCATATCGTCGAACATTTTTCGCACACGCCAAGGTTTCTTTCCCATCCAATATAACTAAGTGGACTCGATGTTTCGACAATTGTTATGTGGTGTAAAAAAGAAGAGAGCTCAAACATTTAACCTAAAAAAAATTTCTCGGTGCCAGCTCCCACCAGGCTTCGTGTTCCGATGTAAACTTGGGTATGTGGAAAAGTTGTATCTTTCGGCGAAAAATCTGCCATGGATCAGGGAACATTGACACATGAGACGTGATGATAGATTTTTTGAAAAAAATGAGACGAGGTGATCTGTAAAGATGAGAAAAGTATCCGGAAGGATGGCTCTGGGAGGTCAACGGTCAGAGGATTGAAAACGTTTTTAGAACACACTTGACCAAAATGAGTCAAATCCTTGTATTAAGGTTAGGATTTGACCACTTTTAAAAAAATACCACAACTTCCACAGTAAGGTTCTGTCACATTACTTAAGACTTCTTCAGACGTGACGTCAACAACCGCTTGAAGCACCCCGCTGAAGCAAAACGAGGTCAACTTGAGTAACGGGCAGATGGTAACAAAGGAAATTATATAACATCGCAATGTCACGTCTACAGAAAGTGCTTGAGTAAACTCAACTAAGACAATGGATGCTATGTTTTATGAAAGAATCCTTTACATGCCATGAAAATTCTGTCAAAATTATTTCATGAAGGTCTCAGTTCACAAAAAAAAAACCGAAATGGCGTTCCTGTTGTCAGATAGTTTTTTTTTTTTTTTTTGTAGAGATTTAGTTATGCAACTTTTATTTCTTGTCATTCTCAGATAATCTCAGTTCAAGCGGAATTTCTTTCCCAGTGGTCTTTTTTTATTACTTCAGAGCAATTTTCCTACTTTCTCCTTTTTTGATTTTCATTAATTCAAGGGTACAGCATTTTCAAATTCACATTTTTTTTTCAGAACTACTAATCTCTCTCACTTACAGAATCAATTTACTGAAAAATGCAATCTGGAAATGATGATATCATCTGTTTATCTCTTTCAGGATCTGGGAGGTGGGAAAAATATGTGAGGTAAATTGGCTTTTCTATCTCTTCTTTTTTTTCTCATTCTTTGACAGACTTTCTTAACAAAAGGAATCCAATATTTATCTTACTGTACCCGGAAGGGAATTTCAATTTTTTTTCTTTCAGGATGCCGCCTTCAACGGATGGAGATTGATAAAAGATATGATCCGTGGGCGGCAATGTAGAAGTCCTGGAAAGCATTCACCAAGGTATGTACAAAAAATCTGGAAAAAATACTGAAGAAAATAAAAGTTTTGAAAAATGGTCTGATGGAATTAGTGTAATAATAACAAGCAAGATACCTGATTGATGTTGAAATCAAAGGTGGTGAGAAAAGATACAACTCGGAGGAGCCCACATTTTTTTTCAGAGTGCGGTCATTAATCAAAGGGCGATCTTAGCCAACCCACTTTTCAATCAACCTTTTTGCTGTAGTCCTAGGTGAAGAAGATACACTTCTTGTGAGTTTTCCGGATGAGATAACGATCATCAGCTAAATTTTATTAGAATCATATTGAGAAGTCATATTTTTGGAGGGCAAACCGTAAGTTACTAGCAATTAAGACCATATTAGTGAATAGGATAATGATAAATGATTCGAGCCAAACATTGAACAAGTCCTACTTTCAATTTGTTTTGATATTGCTTCTGTGTTTGTTTATTGTATTTCTGACCTTCTCCATTTGGAGTGTGACTAATCTAGGATGACTGACACACTCTCCTGAACAATTTTATCAGAGATTTGTTACAATTCTAACGTTTCGGGATGATGAAAAAATAGTTTGTTCCAATTTTCAAAGTCCATAAAAATGAGAATATTAAAATAATTATTTAGGTTGACGCATTTTTCATTTCATTAGATGAGTCATAACTCCCAACCCTCAAAGAAAAGATTCTCAATGGTCACTCCTTGACCAGCAGTTTTTTGGCTGTGAATTGTTCTATCGAAACGAAATAAAGTATGTGAACAGTGCCTTCCACCTGGCACCCACACCCCTTCATAAATGTATTTTATTCCCCGTTTATGCAAATTGAGATAGTGTCCTCTGCTTGATTCCATCTCTTCTTCCCCGTTTTTTTTCCACAAAATACATAAATGCATCGAACATCAAGGTTGTCCGAACTTTTGCAAGATTCATTTGGAAAATGTCTTGTTTTTAATCGTAAACATCCTTCCAATAAGCGCATAATTACTGTTGTACGGATTCGTCACTGGGCGCTCATACCGGGTCAACCGGTGTCCGGATGAATGGAACAACAAAAACAGCTATTAGTGCGGTTTTCCAGTTCTTTTTTCTTTTCCTAAAACGAAGAAATATAAAAAAACGATTTCATTTTCACATCCGGCTTTCTCATGCTGAAACTGTTGAGCTTTTGATCAACATTCTTCTTCTCTCTCTTTTTTATATCTCTCTTTTTTGCTTTGTCTTTCTTTCTGGATTTCCTAGAAAGTTCCACCCACCTTCTGGATCAAAATTGAAAAAATCTTATTATAAAAGCCAACAGTTTCAGAGACGAGCATCATTCTTGAAGATTTTCCCCTTTTTTTTTCTTTCATTTTTCACTTACTTTCCTTCATTTTTCAGATGCGTCAGCTCTCTTTTCTTGTCACCACCGTCGTTGTCTTGGCTTCAGAGGGGAAGAATTTCCTGAACCCCAAAGGACCTGCATGTCCAGAAGGAGACGGACTGTATGCGGTCGGATGCAGTACCAAGTACCTTCAATGTGTGAATGTGAGTTACTTTTTTCAAATTCCTAAAATTTCATCTTTTTTTTTCAAAAAAAAAAAAATTTAATTTTCAGAATGTGGAGTTTGAACAATCATGCCCCGAAGGTCTCTACTTCGATCGTCTCATGGCTAGATGTGAACGACGGGCAGTGAATCACCTCTGCAATGACGCCAATGTGAAGACTCTCAATGTTCGCCAGAAGGCTGTGTAAGTTTTATTTTCGACGGATTCCTGATTCAAGTTTTCTAATTTCTAGCGCAATCGACTGTGCTGGACGTCTCAACGGTGACTACCCACTTGATAAAAATGTGTGCAACGAGAATTACTACCAGTGTGCAAATGGGATCTCATACATGAGGAAGTGAGTTTACCAGTTTCAACCCAAGTCCCTAAAGCTTTGACTTTTTAGGTGTCCATTTGACCAGGTGTACACTCCAAGTCTCAAAAGATGTGATTATGTCCGCAACTGCAAACCTTCGGAAGTCAAGAGCCGTTTTGCTGCTGCCTACTATTCTCCAACTGCTGAGGCTGATAATTGGGTTGTCACCACTAAGGAATTTGAGAATGGATACAAAGGTAACATTTTCGGGGTGAATATCCGGCTGTTCGAAAGTATTGAGCTACCTAATTCGGATATAATTTTTTTCTTCTGAATTATCAATTTTGCTCAAGAAGTGAAATATGATCAGCTTACAACGTTTTATTTTTAGGAATTGATTGTACACAGCTCGGAGACTCCTACTTCACCGAGGACAAAAAATGCTCTCCGTTCTTCTTCCAGTGTGCAAACGGAAAACTTTTCCGCAAGACTTGTCCAGAAGGATTGATGTACGTGCTCTCTCAGAATCTTTGCGATTTCCCACAAGCTGTCAAGGGTTGCCCACAATTCAATGGGTAGGCTTTTAACATTTTTTTTTCTCTTCTGAATTCATTTTTATTTCAGAAAAGAGACTGCTTATGAGCCAGCCAGCTCTCCACCAAAGACCACCACCGTTGCTCCATATATGCCACCAGCTGCTCCGTCCGTTCCAGCGTACCCATCCAAATATGAGGCTCCTGTTGATCCAAGCCCATACATGTCATCACCAGCTCCAACCGTTCCAGCGTACATCCCGCCAAAGACCACCGAGCGCTACACCGAAGCTCCTGCTCCAACAGCTCCAGCCTACATCCCAACACAGGCACCAGCTTACAGTCCAACTGCTGCTCCAGCAGCTCCAGTCTACGCTCAACCAACTTCTTATGAACCATCTGTTCATGGAGATTGCTCAAACAAGGAAGATGGTTTCCATGAGATCAAGAAGTGTCATTCTGAGTTTTTGACTTGTACTGGTGGAATTGGACGCGTTGTCTCCTGTAACAATAACTTGGTTTACGATGTCAGAATTTCTTCATGCGAGTACGAGGATGCTTGCAAGTAAGAGATTCTGTTTTTCAAGATTATCATTAAATTTTATTTTTCAGAGGACCACGTAAGCAAGAAGATGTCCCAGTTCTCTACAATCATGGAGGAGCCTACAATGATAGACCACCAGAGATCAAGGTGGACTTTGACTGTACCGGAAAGGCCAATGGAGTTCACTTCAAGGAAGCTTGCACCAACAACTATTTCAGATGCCAAGATGGAAGAGCATTTGCTCAAAGCTGTCCACCAAATCTGGTTTACAACAAGGCTATCAACACTTGTGACTATGCTGACAACTGTGAGAAGTATGTAGACTGAATAACATTTGTTTAATTACTAATATTCTCTTTTCAGGAACTACATGGAACCATCTCGATTGTATGACACCCCTGCTCCAACTGTCAAATATCAGCCATCAGTTGTCTACACCACTCAACCACCAAAGACTGTTGCATACACCCAACCACCACGAGACACCGAACGTCCATCCACCATCTATGTCCGTACAACCACTGTTGGATATGAGGAGCCATCCACCACTCGTGCTGCTTACACAACTCCAGCTGCTTACACCAATCCAGCTCCAACTGTAGAACCGATCAGTTTGGATTAGTGAGTGTCGAACGAGTTTTTCAGAAGAAATAGGAAAAATAGTTCTGTTAGAGGGAAAATATACTACTTTCAAAATTACCGAAGAAAAAAACCACAAATTGTTTCGAAATTTCGTTGAAATTGAATAAGAAATATTTTTTTTCTCCCAAAAACCCTTCCGAAACCTTAAAAATCATATTTTTGTTTGTTTGACTTTTTGCCACAACTTCTCCCGGCCTCTTGTAGTCCATGGCCACCCCAAATTTCCAATCAAATTATAATTCGGGAAAAGTGAAACGATTTTTTTTATGATAACCCATTAGGTTTTTTTATGCCGTTTGAAACTGAGAAAAAACCTTTTGATTTTCAGCTTCTCGTGCGACAGACTCATTGACGGAAACCATGCTTCCGGACTCTGCAAAAACGTCTTCTACACATGCTCCAACAATGTCTTGACTGCCACCAGATGTCCAGGGGACCTTGTCTTCAACCCATACATTGGAGACTGCGACTACAGGAGAAACCTCCGTGACTGCCAAGGATACCAGCCAAATGAGACCACCACTGTTTCGTACTCTTATACAGAGAGTACCACCAGAGAATACTCACCAGCAAGAACCACCACCAAGAGACATGCTCCAGTCTATTCCGAGTCGTACGAACCAACAACCACTCCAAGCTATGCCGCTGTCACCAACGCTCCAGCTACATCCGGTTACGCTCAGGATGTCTACAAGACCACTCTACCACCACCACACTATTCTGCTTTCTGTGAAAGACTTGGTGATGGTAACTATGGAATGGACTGTGAGAACTACTTCTACACTTGCTACCAGGCTCAGACCTTCAAGAATGACTGCCCAGCAGGATTGTTCTACAGTGTTAGAGGCGACCGCTGTGATCACAAGGAAAAAGTTGAAGGATGCCCAGGCTTTGTCCCATCAACTCCATCCACCACTCCATACTATGCCGACAAGGATGTGCCAACAAAGTATGGATACAAACCGGACAAGTACCCAAACATTGACTACACCACCACCACTCCAGGACCGGTCGACACCACCCCAATTGCTGAAGCTTTCTCCTGCTACCAACGCCCAGATGGAATCTATGGTCTTCCATACTGCTCCAAGGACTACGTTCAGTGCATGTTTGGTAAGGTTTTGAAAAGTGTTGAATAATCCACGTTTAAATTTTTCCAGGACGCTCCCTCGTTTCCTCATGCGCCTCAGGACTCTTCTACAGCGAGATGACCGGATTGTGTGACTACAAGGCCAATGTCCCAATCTGCAAAATGTAATATTTATCAAACTGTCATCTGAAATTAACTTTTTAATTTTCAGCCCCAAAGGATCTGACGCCATCGACAACAACGCTTGCCTCGGAAAGGAAGATGGCTACTACTCCGCTGGATGCTCCTCCCACTACTTTTCCTGTATTGATGAAACCACTCGCAAGGTAATTATATCTTTCCACAGTTGTATTCTTTCAAAAATTCGTTCATAATTCCAGATGAGCTGCCCAAACAAATTGAAGTTCTCCAAAGAGAAGGGAATCTGCACTTACGCAACTGATGTTTCTGAGTGCTCTATCTCAAAGAAGCCAGAGACAACTCCACCACCGTAAGTTTAGAATTCGAAACGAACATATATTGATTGAAATTATTTTCAGAGTCGCAATGGATTTCTGCACCATCCGACCAAATGGACTTCACGCATTGAAGCAGTGCTCGTCTCACTATGTTGTCTGTGACAACTCAAGAGCCATTGTAAGTTTTTTTTTTCAATTTTTTGCATTTTATTCTTTGAATATCAATATTCCTTCATAAGTTTACAACTAATCATAATAATTTTCCAGGTTGGAACCTGCGCTGCCCCACTGGTTTTCAACATGCACAACCAACTTTGTGACTACAGGAGCAACAACAAGGACTGTGAAGGTGACTACATCCCAAGTGCCACTGACGCCTACAGCAGCTACACCACCAAAGCTCAGGAGCCACCACAGACTACCACCCACAAGCCATACCAGCCACAAACTACTCATTCTGGGAGACCATACTACAAGGCTAGCACTACTACCACCAGAGCTTATGAAACAACTAGCACTGCCAGACCAACCACCACCACCACCAGAGCCTACGAGCAACCAACTACCACCACCACGAAGGCTTATGAGCAGCCAACTACAACTACAGAAGCCTATCAGCCACCAAGTACCACCACCACAACTGCTCAGCCATATGAGACCACAACTCCAGCCAGAGACATCGAGGTTCCAACCACCACCACTAGCTATCAGCCACCACAGGAGACTACCACTACCCCAGCCAGAGATGTGACAACCACCACTGCTCCATATGTTGCTCCAACGACCACTGCTCAAAAATCTTATTAATTCTCTTATTGTCATAATAATTCGAAATCTGTGATTCTAAATAAATGTTTGTTTCTTGAAATTAGTGAGATGTTGTAAAAAAAATTTGGTGACAATTCAGTGTTGGTTATTTGAATTTGAGAAAATTCAAAAGATATAAAAAAAAACGAAAAAAAGTTATTCCGTTGCGGGGAATCGAACCCCGGCCTTATGGGTGAGAGCCATAAATCCTAACCACTAGACCACAACGGAGATGAATATACCTTGAAGAATAATTGAAAATATGCTTGCGGAGAAGCATATGTCAACATTCTGTCTGTTACCGAAAACTAAGTGCTTCAACACTTCAATCAACATTACAACACTCATTCAATCGGGATTCCGATTGAAGGGTTAGAGATTGCCGAAGAAAAGATAACACAATGTAAATGAGTTCTTTCCATAGATTCTTCATCTCCGTTGTGGTCTAGTGGTTAGGATTTATGGCTCTCACCCATAAGGCCGGGGTTCGATTCCCCGCAACGGAATACTCTTTTGTTTTTTCAAAGAAAACATTCGGTGTCAAAATATTTCGAAAGTTGAACTGAAAATTAATCTAATGCAATTTTCGACAAAAATTTGATGGAACTTTTCAATTTTTCTTCTGATTTCCTGTAAAAAAACTCTAACTTCACTCTCCATGTTTTTTGTTTGCTTGAAATGCGCCCCATTGACATGAGAGAAAGAGTAAAGACGCAGAGTTCACTCGGTCAGAGAAAGAAGTATTCACATGTTTGTCACATGCTTCCTTGCAGTCTTCAGTAGTATCACGCGCATTCCGGGAATAATAAAGGTAATTATGTCCTGAATAGAAACCTGAAGCTGAAAAGACGCATTTTCTGAACGAGATTTTTTGATTGCAGTCCAATAGATTTTCTTAGAAAAATTTTTTTCTATTGAAAACAAAGAAAAAAACAAAAAAAGTTATTCCGTTGCGGGGAATCGAACCCCGGCCTTATGGGTGAGAGCCATAAAACCTAACCACTAGACCACAACGGAGATGAAGAAGCTATGTGAAGAACTCATTTACATTCTGCTATCTTCTCTTCAGCGATCATCAACACTTCAATCGGAATTTCGTTTTAACTATCATTGTAAAGTGATCGAGTGGAGTCTCTTGAGCCAGTTTGCGTCGAAGAATATTGGCTGTTTGTTGACATATGCTCTTCATATACATTCAAATGATCACTGAAGCTTTTTCATCTCCGTTGTGGTCTAGTGGTTAGGATTTATGGCTCTCACCCATAAGGCCGGGGTTCGATTCCCCGCAACGGAATACTTTTTTCGAATCTTTTTCTTATTTTTTCGCTCCAAAACTGAATTTATTTGTGCCAAAATATGAATACCTTGGAAAAAAAAAGTTTGAAAAATAATTTATTGTGAGAAAATTATATAGTTGCGAATACAATTGACACCATTGTATGAAGTAAGCTTTTTTACAGAGTATGAATACCAAATGATCCCAAATAACTCGTGGGTTTACAATCAATTTCCGATTGAAAAATGAGATACAAAAAGATTCACCGGTTATACCGGACTAAGTAAAATCAGATAGAAAGCTACAATGAAAAGGTAGGAAATGAGAAGTTAGAGTTGAAAAATAAAAGTTAACTATAAGTATTATGAAGAGACCACAATGCGTGGAATTGAGAAGTGATAAAAATGCGATTTGCCATCAGATTTGTGCATTTGGAATCGGATTGTGAAGTCAGATGAGTTGTTGTTCTCAGAATTGCACTTGAAGAGAATGCGAGATGTGTCTTCCGGTCCCTCGATGTCCAGTTCCGTTTTCCTCCAGTCGAAATGCCCATAAACATCTCTTGTCACTTGCC
This sequence comes from Caenorhabditis brenneri, assembly GCA_000143925.2. Classification (NCBI taxonomy): domain Eukaryota; kingdom Metazoa; phylum Nematoda; class Chromadorea; order Rhabditida; family Rhabditidae; genus Caenorhabditis; species Caenorhabditis brenneri. The sequence goes on from GL379816.1 coordinate 558,557, forward strand.
ATTTCACGATTTTCAATGACTCCGGATTCTGAAACATTTTTAATGAAGGAATGTTCTATTCTCAGAGAAACAAACCATGGTCAAGAAAGTTGGCATGCCGGTCAAGATGTCGATATTGCTCCAGATCAAGTTTGGAGATGGACCTTCACCACGAATGAAACTTTGGATGGGTTCAGTGACCGGGGTATGAGTTCTGAAAGCAATTGCTCGTTTTTTTCGAAAAAGTGGGGGCAAATAATTTACCTAAACCGGTGGCTTAGCTTGTGAAGGAGTGACGCAATGAATCCACTTTTAGGGTTGAGAATTGTGTGGGCCAAATAGAAGCAAGTTGGATTGTCTCGTGAGATGATGCAAGCGTTATTGCCCCATAAGAATGGCTCGCAGGAGTTTTGCATTGAAACAACACAGCGCCATCTAAAAATAGAAAATGAAAAAGTTGCTCAGTCCAAATTCTGTACCTCGTCATGAACTTTGTACTGAATGTTCTTCGGAATTCTCTGATACTTCTAGTTCTATGGATTTTGATCCCATATCGTCGACGACCAGTAGAGAGGATTGTTGGGATAATATCCCCGTCTCCCTCCACTTTGACAAGTAGAAGAACACTTTCAATCATCTTCTTTTCTTCATCAATTGGGACTGGAATCTCTTCAAGTTTCTCGATCTTCTCTTCAACAATCACTTCCTCAACCACTTTCTCCAACTCTACAGTTTTTCCATTGGCCTTCTCTTGTTCCTGTCTCAACTGCTTCATGAAGCTTTGCCTATCACTGGTTCGTAGAATTGGTCTTTTGACCAAAACTTTAGTGTTGCAAATGCTGAAGACAATCTGGCTCATGCTACGGTGGGCTTCCACCTGAAATTGGGAAAAAGGAAATAACATGAACAGGTGAAAAAAGGGAAATAGTCTGTGGTCTTACTCGTAATCCATGACTGATTATTTTGGTTGGCACATGCTTAATAATTGTGCATGTTTGATCTTGGTTAAAGCTGATTGTCATCAGGTGGAATGATTTGTCGTGGTGGGATTTTAGGAGACCAAGAAGATAGCGTCTAGAAAATGGTAGCTGTGATTGGATTTGGAAGTTAGTCGCTTTTACCCATTAATAAAGCAAGTTTTGACCCATACATAGAACTCCTTGTTTAGACTGTTTGGCAATGAGTACTTCTCCATTCCGGTGCCATCCATGTTGGAGACGAGAACCTATAAAGAAGAGACAATGTTCTCCAGCGACAAATGAATCATTCTTAAAAGACTCTGAACATCTGAACGTGTCTGTTAAACATACCGAATTTTTAGTCTCATCGATACAGACCAGTTTCAACCCGTGATAATCGAAACAGCCAAACGGGCCATCACACGGCAACGAAAACATTGCTGATAAGACAGAATTGGTGGCTCTGGCCGTTCACCAAGTCTGAAATATATGTGTGTTTGTAGAGTGAGAGCACAAAATGCACAAGGAAGGGGAAAAAAGACACGAAGTGGGAGACCACGGTAGTAGAAAAAGTTTTATAGAGATGTCCATCAATAATTAAAGAGTTAGGTGAGGGATGTTCCAGGAAGAGCATAAAAAAGGAGCAATCTAAAGAGCAGGATACTTTTGATGAGTGGAAAACAGACAATCCAGAAATTTCCAAAAAAATCTTTAGCTTTTATTTTTGTTTTTTTGGTTTTATGAAAAAAATTTTCAGTTTTTTTTCATATTCTTTGTGGAAGAACATTGGAAAAAAAGAGAAATGAATGGAAAAAGTCAATGAGGGACTATTCTTTGCAGAAGCCAACCCTATTGTGGGCGGATGGAATGAATGACGTTTCCATTTCTAAATCCAAGGAAAAACCTATCACCTCTTGCTGTTTTTCATTAGCTGAAATGTCTTATTTAGCTTGTCAGGAGGTGAAAGGACGTGGGATAATCAGAAAATGTCCACAAAGTCTAAAAAAATGTTCCCGGTATGTTTTTGGCAGTTGTTCTTTTCTGAATTTTGAAAAAAAAAGAAGAAGCAGAGAGATTAAGAAATTGACGGAAAAGAACAGAAGATACACAAGGAATGACAAAGAAGTATTAGTTTTTTTTTGCAAAATGTTTGCAGAAAAGTGTGCGTCACAAACACAATTTTTCTTGCAATGAATTTTTTTAAGTTGTACTGTTGGGCATAAAAACAACAGCCTAATGTACTCAGTCACCTCACGAAAAACACAAAATGAGCACAAGAGAACGTGGAAGTACGTAAGAAGTGAGTGACTATAAAATAGTTGTTCGGCGCAATGAGACGTTTATCATATCACGCTAACCCAGCCAACAAACAGGCACAAGTCGTTATCGATACGGAGAACATACACACAATGGGTGGAAAGCAGCTGGAAAGGAAATAAGAAGGAGTCAAAGCCAATGGCGAACTCTTGGCCCAAGGGAAAACACCACAAGCGGCTTTTTTTTCGAAAAAAAAATGAAACTAGAACTGAAAATGGCATATGGCTTCAGCTTCAGCCAAGAAGTTCACACTTTTCGAACAGACCGATTAAATGAAGTGAGAAACGTAGCGAGGAGAGGACGAAATCTTTTTATTCACTCCTTCTTCCTTGAATGTTTGCCTTTCTTAGAGAAAAGATGGCAAAAAAAGAGGGCAATCATGATGTCAAGCAGGAAATAGTGGAAAAAAGAATGTGCTCCCAAGGAATATTAGAGGGGGTCACACTAAACTTTTTGAACATAGCAGACAGAGTGTCACGATTAAAAGAGAAGGAAGTGCTCGTAAATTGTTGGATCTAATGGGAGAGACTGAGATATCCGCCTATTTTGAACCTTCTAAAACATACATCATTAGACAAGAACATGCATTGTCCCCAATTTAGATTCCACTTCAGTGAGTTTTAAGTTATGAAGTGCATTTTTTTCTGTGGGACACAATTTAAATTTAGGACAGAATTAGATGTGAAGTTTAACCTTGAATCAAGAAAAATTTATCAATTTTTTTTGAGTAGCTTTGAATAATTGAGTTTTGCCCAAAAACATGTGGATGAAAGTATTACATCCAACTATTGTTGCACTGACGAGTGCCTCCGATACTCCTATGGCATCCTAACTTTTGGGAGTTCTTAAGATTCCAATTTGCTGTGAGACATGCTTTGATATTATTCCTACCAATCAGCCAAAAACTTTTGAAAAGTATGCGTACAGTTAGATAAGAATGTGGCGAAAAAAACGAGGGTGGAAAGTAAATCCCAATATCGTTTTCTTAGTCATCCTCAGATATTTATAGTGTAATAAAACCATCAATATGATGTGATAAAGATTTTTGCTCTTCTACTATCCGCTTAAAATACCATCATCTTTTTGACTACAAAATAAAGACCTCGGAGGGGCGTTGCGGGTGCTTTCTTGGTTTAAAGATAAACAACTATTTTTCGAACGAGGCAAGTACATCTCCAGAAGCAAGTACATTTCTCATAGATCCTGATTAACAGTACAATCGAAAGTTCAAAATTATTATGCCTCTTTCCTGTTCTAGTTGTTGATCTGCTCCGTTGACCTGGTAATCAGGAACTAAATCCCAAATCTGGGACGGAGGAGAGCAAAAAACGAGAGAGAGAGAGCTTAATAGGATTTTGATGTCAGGAAAAACATGAAAATGTCGGGACGCGCGTGGGGGGCGAAAATAGAAAAAAAAGCAGACAACCGGAAAAAAACTTATAAAGAAACAGCGAGTTTCAAAAACTTCTACCTTCTTTTATTCTCAACTACACAATTTAATTTGCAATGACTATGTAGGATCAAACGATAATCTTTAAGGAAATCCGCCAAGTGTGACGAACGTGTGTTGGGGGCGTGTTTGTATGGATAATAGTAAGGGTACTAAGAAAGTGAATTAGTGGTAGGAAAAATGGATAAAAAGAAGAAGGGAAGAAAAGAAAAGGATGTGTTAATGGAAAAGAGGAAATGCTCTATTCATTGTATTCTGGTAACCAAAAAAAAAGGCCTCAGAATTAACAACTGGTCGCTTATGCCGTTGAGGTCTTTTCCACGGCTGTCAAGTTTAGTTTGCACGCTTCGTGGCTTTTGATGGATCCCTCTCTTTTTAAAAGGTCTTACCAATATGATTAATGGGACTATAAAACGTTCAAAATTAACGAGAAAGAGCAAATATAAACGAGAAAATTGTCTTTTGGAGGTGAAAATCTGCTGAAACTCAGTGAAAACTTCAGGAATGTTTTCAGTTAGACTTGAGGTTGAGCTCCACAGAATCCCAGACTGATGAATTATGAATTGAGTAGTAGACGAAAGAAAAAGGGTTATAATAAATTATTGATAAAACTTGATTTATATTCTGTTCTATTTTTTCATTTTGCCTGAACATTTTTTCATTCGAACGAAAATATTGGAAAACTGACAGACAAGAAAATGGAGGGGAGAGCGAATGTCAATGTGAGGCGAAGCGAATCGTCCGATGAACTAAGCGGCTCTTGACAAATTAGGGTCAATTTTTCATGTAAGAGTAGACATGCCCACTCATGAAATCACTGGGAGCAGGACTACAAAAAAGAAGAAGAAAAATGAAACTGGGATAGAAGAAAAAAAAAGATGAAAAAAGATGACAAAAAAAAAACGGAAGAAAAAGAAGAAAAAGGAAGTTCACTTTTTGAAATATTAGCATTTTTCCCATTTTTTCATCTTTTGAAGGTTTCTCATTCAAAATTTTGAGATTCCGACGAATTGGATTTAGAGTTTCTAATAACCAAAAGGTCTCTACATTCTCAACTAAGCTGGTTCTACTCACAACATGCCAAAATTGGATGTAAGAGGGTGTACGCTAATCGAATTGACAGATGGTTGCTCTTAGTGCAAGTCTAAATGGGTAGGATTATGCTTTTGAGGCGTAGATGTCCTAAATTTAGTCAGATTTGGCTTTTCAGCCTATTCGTTCTGAGTTTTTGAATATCATACTATCTTTGAGTCCGGAGTAAAGTTTGGAATCTAGAAGTTGTGAAAAGCAAAAAAGCACTTTTCTTCTCCCTCCTCGAAATCTCAGAGTTGAAAGACAATACATTCTTGCGTGGGGGAATCAAAAAATAAAGAAACTAAAAGATCTCTTTTCTTCTTGTTTCCAGAAGACTTTCGCCCCGCAATTTGTGCTCCAACGTTGGCAAACAATTCCTTGGGTGTGCGTCAACGACACCGCCACTGAAGAAAAAAAAGTATTCAAGATGGAAAAAAAGAAAAGGGGAATTAGGCGTCTCTTTTGAGCACGCAAAAACGCTTTGAGTCCCAAAGAAAAGAAATGGGTGAGTAACTGCAATTAGAGCTAATTACACTTTTCTCAACGTTTTTTGTTGCTCTAGGGTATTCTTTTTTGCAATGGAAGAGCCTTTGAAACGGAGTGATATTTCCATTTTATTGAATTATATCCGCACGAAACACAAAGAGCGCCTCTTAGGAAAAAGTGCATAGCTATTCTAGAAAAAATTTCTGGAAAGAAAATAAAATTGAATTCCGTTGCGGGGAATCGAACCCCGGCCTTATGGGTGAGAGCCATAAATCCTAACCACTAGACCACAACGGATTGAAAATAGCATCAATGAAGACTCCTTAAAAATTCTTCTGATTGTCTTTCAAGGAGTACTGAAGAGTTGACAGGAACATTAACGTTATGAGCCAAGCAGTTTTCTTTTATCAAAACTGTCGGTGGAATGTCAATCAAAAAGCTAGTTCAATGTGACCGGTCAATATGAATTTATTTTCTTCTGGTGAAAGCAGATAAATAATATGTCACACTGTTTTTCAATGAACTGTCGACAGATGGTGCAAATTTCGAAAGAAATCGTAATGTTTTCCGGTGTTCAAAATGTTCTAGAAATATATTTTAATATACAACACTGTTGATATTTTCAAGAAGTCACCGTATTTCCATCAGAAAACTGTGTAATGTCAACAACGTTTTTCTTATGATGTCTCTCACAGATTTACGTTCTGTATCTCTTGCTGTGGACTAGGAATCCTGGATTGTGTTCTGAAGATCCAAATTCAATTTGCACATGGGAATACACATTTTCAGATTTTCAAGTTTTGAAAACTTGTACCGTTTATAACACTCACAGGTTACTTTTCTTGATCTTCGAAAAAAATATGTGGTCGGAAGTTCAGATAAAAAACATTGGTTGATTAATCTCCTTGTTGATGTCTCTAGTTTGAACAGTGTCCAATCATAAACATCAACTGCTAAAAAATTCTTATTATCCTAGTTCTGAAAAAAAAACAAAAAAGATATTCCGTTGCGGGGAATCGAACCCCGGCCTTATGGGTGAGAGCCATAAATCCTAACCACTAGACCACAACGGAGACACTTGTGAGGGGAAACGCAGAACTACACAATATAACATTTGCCGGCGGAGGAGAAAAGAGAAAGAAGATAGAGGGCGCCAGCATTTTTCTCTACATGCGGTAAAACTTTGCGTTGAAAGAAGAGAAAAAGAAAATACGAAACAAAAGAATGTCAATTTGGAGACTGAAGTCTATGAGAACATCTGTAACTTTTGAAGTTATGGTGGTAAGTCACGAAATTCCAACTCTCTAAAATGAGCGGGAACTGAGGAAGCAGGGAACAGAAGCCACTTATTTTCTTATTCTGAGGAAATGCTAACATAGAAAAACAGTATTAGAAAAAACCACGTGTTCGAAAAATATCTAGAAAATCTGTATATAAAAAACGAATATTTATCGCGTGGCATTGTTTTTAGTGATCACTAATCGATGTTGAAATCATTCGAGTATAAACCAAAAACATGCAAAAAATCAACAAAAAACAAACGGAATAATTAATTGTCATCGTGAAGTTCTGGAGTTTAGCAGTGAACGGAGAAAAAGAATAAAGATTACACAAGAAGAAAGTTACACATTCTTCAACAATAAAAAGATAGTTTCAACTTCAGAAGATGGATTGCGACAAAACGAGGTCATTACGGTCCATTTTGGGAAGGTTAATTGTTTTTTTTTTGAATATTCTATGGAAAGTTGCAGGGAACATTGACTGTTTCAAAATAATTTGAGGACTTTCTTCCAAGGAAACTAAAAAATTTTCCGTGAACATATAAAAATAGGCGAAGTGACCACACATTTACTGCGGTATCATTGTTTTGATACATTTTTCAGTTTACTTTTTTTCTGAAATCGTGCTTTAACATATCCTTTCAAATTAACCGTTGATCCAGGATTCCGTCCAATTTTTCATTTCTGTTTCCTGGTCTCCATGTCATTATTTTCGATTTCAATCAAATTTCAATGATATCTTGCGAAATGTTCAACAAACAATACTAGATGTATGTTTTGTTTCTTTTTCCTATTTTTTCTCTTTTTCCAAAAATCGATCATCAATATTCCACGAGTCATCTCTCAAAGTCGTCGATCATATACTGTGTGAAACGCCATCTTTTTTTGTACTGGTGACACGGCGAATATGCAAACGCAGTTGATCAAATACGGAGCATTGCCTTTGTTTGTGCCAGCCCAATGCGGGGAGTCAGCGCCGAATATTTCGATGACTTTTATCCCGAATTTCAAATGGCCGCTACCGCTAATCGAGTTCCCTTTGATCAAAATGATCGAAAGTATAAATGCCTCTGTGGGCAAGTTCATATCAAGGTGGGTATTCTTTTAGAGACTCAATTTTATTCGAGTTTGTTTTAGAAAGGAGCTCGTATTGTCGCAATTCTTGTGAATGTTCTGACTGCTATCAACATCATCTTCAGCTTCACCAGAAGTTCAACAGTTTTTGTCTACACTTGTATGAGGTAACAAGTATGAAACAAAATCAATCTTTCACTCGTGTTTCTGTTTCTAGCGCTGCATTCTCTATTGTTATTTTTGGAAGTCTGCTCTATGGTGTATGGAAAGAGAAACGACTCTATTTGTATCCATACCTATTCTTCCAGGTCAGTGGTTTTGAGTTCAGGGATTTTGTTCAGAAAATCAAAATTTGCTTCAATAGCTAGAATATATTTCAGATTATCTCGATTGTGATTTCCATCATTATCCTTTTCACCTTCTTGATTTCAATCGCAGTCGGTGCCAGTATGGTGGTTGATTTGGCACGAAATGTTGGAAATGTGGATACAACTTCTGGACAGGAGAAACTTGATGCTGGTGAATTAATCTAACTTAGGCAATCCTAGAAACTATTTTTCTTTTAAGATCTCGCTGTTTTCACCGTGCTTTTCATTCTATTCCTCTGCATTGGTGGCTTGATCCAAGCGTATTTCGTCGATGTAACTTATACGTTTTTAGTTCGATAAGAATTTTTTCTACTTCAGGTTATCTACTCCTTCCACAATTTCTTGAAAGACCGCGAGAACTCCTTCTCATTCAACTTTGAGTCCTACACCAACAGTGCTTTTGGGTCTGAAGCAACACCAACCCCACCGCCAACATACCCGGAAACTCAAGTGCCAATGTCTTAAATTTATGAATGATATTTGCATATTTGTTCAGAAATAAAATCATTCTATGGGAACCTGTAGAATTTCTCACACACGGTTGACATTTTCTTGTCTTTCATGCTATTTGTTCGGTTCAGTTTAAAGACAATTCGTTTTGCCTACCGAAAAATGAAATCCAGGCCTTCATTGAGGTTGAGAACTAGACATTCTATGCAGAATAAAAACCTAATTGTTATTTTGACACGACAAATAGGGATTTCTGAAGTGAATTTCGGAATGAGTGAGTCAGATTGGTTATTGGTAAATATCATTTTGTACATATGATTACATTTTTATTTGGTTTTTATTTTTTGCTTAGGCCAAGATTGTTTTCAAGTCTTATCACCTTCATGTTGTAGTCTTTCCGTGACGATTCATTGCTCTCAACTATGAATCAAATTTCTATTTTTTCATTTTATTTTCACCTTCTTCGTAATTTATATCGATTCAACCCAATATTGAGAAAAAGGAAGGGAAAAAAGATACGAAAAAAAAACCGTTTTGAAAATAGGTTTTTTTTAGATTTTCCATCCACAAAAAATTGAAAATGCTTCTAAAAATCATTGGTACTTTGTAGAAGTACAATACAAAGTTCAAAATTATAACGTGAATTTAGTTTTTTTTTCAGTTTTTTTTGAGAGAAAAGAAGTACTTTTCATGTCACCGACATTAGCAAATAGTACAACAGATTGCTCATACAACATCTCATCACAGCAGCTGAAGGCTGAATTCTTACTCAACCACATCTTGTTTGAGTTTCAAAATGATACAACTTTTTTGATTCTTTCATAATGAGGATTTTTCATTGAAAACTGCTTTTTTGAATGAAAAAATGAAAGAAGTTAGGTTATCGACGTAAATCAACCTGATTTATTGTTCTGCAAGGGCGTAATTGAGTTTTTGGTATTGGTTCTATTATGATATCTAATAATGTGAAAATAATATTCATACATTCATGAATTTCAAATCAATAGACAGGAATGGCGGGGATTTGAATTCATCTTTTATCTGTCAGAATGTTATATCCAATTCCTTAGACTATAACAAGATTAGGCTTTCCTTTACCCTACTGACTTCATGTCTTATCCTTTTGCTCTATTGATTTTTCATTGTTGGATTAGACTTTTTGACCAATTTTTCAATCATTTCAATCAAACTTATTTGATAAAGACCAGATGAAAGTTCTTTATAGAGAGTCATGAATATAATAATTGGATATATTTGAATTTATTCACACCGACGCAAATAAAAATTCGAAAAGAAGTGTGGCTTCCGAGATTTTATTTTATATCTTTTCACTGAAGCTTTTCAATAATCCAAATCATAGGATAAACTCAAATCATGGAGTTTTTCTCAATCCGGAAAACTTCATCTTGGAAAAATAAATAAATGAAAATCTAGTCACACTTTTTCATTCGTCACAGTATAGCTATAGAAGTTGTTTCAGTTTCAAAATCTGTATTATCAATGTTAGAATTGTTTTTTTTTCGAACCCAAAATATATTTTTCAGAGGGTTTTGTTATCCAACATCACCCATAAACAATTTCGTCAAAACAGTGAAACCGGCAAAAATATGGGAAATAATATCCGGTAGGAAGAACTCCATCTACCGTATAATCTTTCCTTCCTGTCCTCCCTAACGCCCAAACATCCATTTATTTCATCTCTATCATTTTTTTTTCTATTTCCATTGGCTCACACACTTTCACGAGATGATGGCTCATAAGTTCAGATTGGGCCAATGAATAAGAAACTACTTCTAATTTGTATCGTTTATTTATATGTTTTCTCCTTCTCCCTTACTTCAATCGCTGCTAATCAAGTTGAATATTTTGTCATGTTTCTGAAAAAATTGACTTTAGATTCTCAATTCACGTTGCTTGTAAAATTCAGTTTCACATAAAAGTTTTTTTCCAAGTTTGATCTGGTAAAATGTATCAAAAAATTCTAGTGCTTTTAATTCTAAAAGCATACTGCCTTTATTAGAACTAATCTTTCAGAATAATTTTTTTTTCAGAAAATTTCCTGCTCGTGAATCAGCATATCAAAATACATTTGGAATAGGTAGATTTGGTTGACAATGGTTTCTTTGATATAGATTTTTAGAGAAGGCTTGGTGAATTGCTCTATTTTTCCTCCAGATTGCCTTTTTCGGTTCCAATTTTGAGGTCTATTGGGGCAGCGGTACATTTCCTTCGGATTCCAAACCTCTCATTAATATCTGGTGACAGGCATAAGCCAGGCTCAGAAAACAAAACCCTCCGGCTCCTCTCTAATCCTCTTCCTGTCACACCTACCTTCCCATCACCTCTAATTAACCGGTCATGCACAACAGACCTTCCCGGGGGAGAGGAGTTGGTACGTGATCTTCAAGCTGAATGTGAAAATAAGAATTTTGAAAAAATGTTCCCAAAAGCTGTTACCACTAGTTGCCACGACTATTTACCGGATTTTACCGTTTTTTAATGAAGAGTCTCCACCTCCGGTTTTTTAATTTCTTCGAACTTTCTGAATCTCTTAACGTGATCGTTTTTTACTTGTCAGCACCTTCAGCATTTTTTATTTTTTATTTTTAGGAAATGGCAGACAACATACCGAGCCCAGCTGTTCCAAATCCTGCGGTTTCGGACACAGTGGCTCCGATTCCAGTAGCTTCAATTTCGGTCGTTCCGTTTCCATTGGTCCCAGCTCCAGTGGTCTCAGCTCCAATGAGCCCAGTTCCATCGGTTTCTTTACCAGTGGTTCGGCAGCCAGTACAACTCATGGGATTTTTCGTTCCGATGAACAAAGCCGCTTACGTCACTGAACTACTCGTGAGTGAAATTTGAATATGTATGAAGAAAAAAAAATCATGCAGAATCTTTTGATTTGAGATTAAAAGAAAGTATGAAGCCGAGCGCTTTTGAGGTAACTGTTAGATCTAATCTTATCTTATCATAACTTTCATTTATAACACTGAATAAATCAGGATTCAGACTATTCTGCCCATAAAATTGTACATTATACCCGAACGATTAATTTTTGAACAATGCAACCCTGACTATTGGTTACTCTCAAAAATCGACTTTTCACTTTTGGGGTTTTGAACAAACGATTTATGGGGCTGATGGGTCATCAGCCATTTTTTTTTATTTAATTCTAATTTTTCAGGAACTCGCATTAGGAAGCACACCAGGAGTGACTGTCCAAACTGCCATTTTCAACAAAACGCCAATCAATGTTCTCGCAGCCGAATCAGAGACCGACCATTTGGATTCAGATGCTCTTCCGTGTATGGACACATCAGATATGGAAACATTGAGTACCAATCCATTGAGAAAAAGAAAGATCAAAAGGCGAGGAAGAAAACCATTCAATCCAAGAAAAGCTACCAAAAAAAGGATTCCGGAAATTGCAATCAGTCCTGTTGTCAATGGGGGAGGTATGCTAGGAATGGCTCAGCAGTTGGAACAAAAGTACGGAACTTCGAACACTCTGCCATATGGAAACTTGACAACGCCACAACTACTGATACAGTATCCGCAACTGCCATTCCCAGTCCCAGTTCATCCTGATTTCAACAACTTGGGAGTGCCAAGAAATGTGGTTCAACTTGGAATCAACGATCTGTTGACGGTAAGTATAATTGAGTTCTCATTAGCTTAGTTGGTTTTCCAGTGTCATATGATTCCTAATTCCGATTTCTCGAATCCTGTTTCCTAAAATTAGGTGTTCAGCTAGTATTTTGTGCCGACCCAGTCACAGTTTGAAAATTTCAGCTGTATTTTCTTTGTTATTTTCAAATTTTCTATCCAGTTATTATTCAGAAAAGGCAGCTGAACTCAAAATGTTATAACCATGGCAATAAAACCCAGAAGCAATTCAGATTTCTCGACTAGTCTGTTAATAATAGCCGAGATATTAGAATTCCTGAAAGTGTAATTTAGCAAAACGTGCACAAAAAGCAATTACATGATAGAGTAGGTTGTGAAATGACCGCGATAATCTGGATTAAAACGAAGGTGGTCAACAAAAGTGAAAGGGGAGGGTAGGTATTGAATAGAATCCTAATTATGTAGAGTGTGATAGAACGGGGTAGAAAGGTGAAAGGATGACATGACGACATTTGAACATCATTTTGCTTTCAGCCAGCCGGGGAGTTGATGCCGTTGGGAAGATCGAACGCAACATCGAAGAAGTAGGATTATCTTTCCCAAAAACACAACAACATATTCACATATGAGAATTACTCTTTGACTCGATTTTATATGATCCAATAATCACGTAGTTACAATGAGAAAAAGCTGGAGTGAAAAAATAGATCTATTCAGACAAAAAAGTTCATTTGCCTATTTTGCCAAGGGTTAGGTAAAAACGACAGCGAGGCTCATATCAAGCGAACCCTATTATACCTATGTGATTTCAAATTTCTTCTATTTTGAAACCAAAATACTGAGCAAGGTTTCCAACATTCCAGAAATTTCTTTTTGTCCGACTTCTTTGCTTCTTTTTTTGAATTTTCCTGATTTGAGTTATGCCTAACAAAGCTTCATAAGAAGCTCTTGCCATTGCCAGTAATTTTAAATGGATTTTCAACTTTGAATACCTTGTTCTTTGTGCTTCTTCTTATTTTACTTGTCACTATCCTCCTTCCCCCCCCCCCCCCCACCCATGCTACGTTTTCATGTTTCATTGTTTTCCAGCTTCCCACCGCCACGTATCCCATTTTTTTCAACACGGTATATTAACATATTCAAACGTTTATTTGAATGAAAAGGACTGTCTAAGCCAGTTGAGCGATCACAAAAGTGTTGGGTTTGAGAGTGAGAAGTACTATGGATGCATTTATTTATTAGCAGCATTGAAGAAAGAGACGGGGAAATCAATGATTGGTTTTGTCGACGAGTCGACGAAGTGGAGCTCGGGCGGCGATGGCCAGCTCAATCTCAGCGAGAGCTTCCTCCAGTCCGGAGAGTTCACGGGCGGCTGAAAAAAAATGAAAAAAGAATTACAGACTTAGTTTTGAAAATTAGAAGCTTTATGATTAGGTAACTATAAACAGAAACGAATCTGCCTGAGCTGTAATTGGAAAGAAATCAGGAAATTAGCTCACCGATAGCAGCCTCCTCGTACTCCGGGTTGGTGAATGGCTGGGATCGCTTTCCGAACCGCATTCCCTGATGGCATCCGATGCACTCACAGCACTCGATAGTCATCTTTCTTTGGCATACCAAATCGCATTGAGCGTTGCGTTTAGCTCCATGAACGATGCAAACGAGCAACAGAACGAAGAAGATGAAACTTTTGATTCCAGACATGTCACTTGCGTTACCTGAAGACTATAAGAGTTTTAGTCCAGGGTATTGGAAAGTAGGAAAAGAGGAGAGTAGAAAAAAAGAAGATTTGAAAAAGAACATGAGCTCAGAATGAAGAACTCCAAATTTTTTGGACCTCGTTTCAACCAAAATGGGCGGAGCTATCTATGTTTCGGGAGGTACGGATTACGCGGTGAAAAAACTTTTATGGCTCCACCCCCACTTGAGAACAAAAAAAGAAGAGCATCTAAAAAAAGAATAAAAAAGTAATAAGAAGAAAAATGGAGGAAAATCTGAAAAAAATGATTGGAATCCCGGCTTCTAAAGGTGTGGCGGGGGCTTTATCAAGGAATTGGGAACAGGTGAAATATTGGCATATCGACGCATATTGATGGATTTTTTGGGGGCGAAACCGAGATCTGGGACTGGCGTTTGTTACGCCTTTCGTCACAAAAATTCACCTGTCTCCTTCTATTTTTCTCGATTTTCAGGAGAATTCTGCCGGGGGTAGGCGCTCGTGTTCCCGTTATTTTAGGTTACCGAAATAGACCGAATTAGAGTTTCACATTTTCAGCGATCAAATCACAAACACACTGAGATCTTACGGAATATTCAGAAACAAAAAAACATGAATGAACTTCTGTTACTCAACTCTACCACATCACACATATTCATTACATTAAAAAGGGATAAACACGGGATAAGGAAGGGCGAATTTCATTAACTACGTGTCGAGATAATTGGAAAAGATGGAGAAGTCAGCAGGAATGTATGCATATTCGTCATATGGTTTAGCAGGGAGGAGAAAAAAGTTGGGTAAAAGTCACGAACTGCACTGGTGTCAGACATGGTTAACCAGGAATTCTAATAATAGTGGTGGTTTTAATTGAAGAGCGACTAATTTATAGGATGAGAGCGAAGGTTGATTTTGAGAAGGGGTGATGGAAATTTGGGTAGAGTATTGAATTCGAGATTCTTTCTCTAAAACTGTAGAAGTTTGAAAAGGAAAGCACCTAATTTACTCAAATCAGCTAAAAATGTTATGAAAAATATTTTTGCAAAACTTGAGAATACTTGCGGCTAATAAGTGATGCATTCAATCAATAAATTGAAATTAATTCAGGTCTGATGCTCGAAATTCGGGAGAAATATAGAAAAATACAGAAGAAATCCGATTTTTAGATTCAAGTCCAAAAAAATGGTAATTAAGTAGCGTGAAG